>PVIC010041696.1:0-16112 GCA_004025085.1 Thryonomys swinderianus | reverse complement strand
GCCCGCTGTCACCACTCTTGTTCAATATAGTACTGGAAACATTAGCCATAGCAATCAGGCAGGACAAAGATATAAAAGGAATAAAGATAGGAAAGGAAGAAGTTAAACTGGCATTATTTGCTGATGATATGATACTCTATCTTGAAGATCCTAAAAACTCAACCAAGAGACTGCTAGACTTAATTCCCAAATTTGGTAGGGTTGCTGGATACAGGGTAAATGCTCAAAAATCAACAGCCTTTGTCTACACAAACAACAGATTCACTGAAAGAGAAATTGGGGAGGCAATCCCTTTCACAGTAGCACCCAGAAAAGTGAAATATCTAGGAATCAACCTAACAAAGGAAGTGAAAGACCTCTACTCTGAAAACTATAGGACTCTGAAAACTGAGATAGAAAAGGAAACCAGAAAGTGGAAAAATATCCCTTGACCCTGGGTCGGGAGAACCAACATCGTCGAAATGGCTATACTCCCACAACTACTATAGAGAGTCAATGCAATTCCAATTAAAATTCCAACGGTATATTTCACAGAGCTAGAGAAAATAATACAAAAATTCATCTGGAACCACAAGAAACCTAGAATAACAAAAGCAATTCTAAGCAACCACGACATGGCAGGGGGTATTACAATTCCCAATTTAAAACTCTACTATAAAGTTGCCGTGATAAAAACTGCATGGTACTGGCAAAGTAACAGACCCGAGGACCAGTGGAATAGATTAGAAGACCCAGAAACAACTCCAGATACACTAAGCCACCTTATCTTTGACAAAGGAGCCAAACATCCCCAATGGAAGAAAGACAGCCTCTTTGACAAATGTTGCTGGAAAAACTGGGCTTTAGCCTGCAAAAAGCTAAAGCTAGACCTATCTCTTTCACCATGCACAAAACTAAACTCACAGTGGATACGAGACTTAAACATTAAAACAGAAACTATAACCCTGCTGGTAAACAGGATTGGTAAAACTCTTGGAGACATTGGCTTAGGCAGAGACTTTATGAATAAAACCTCTCTAGCACAAGGACTAGCTGAAAGAATCAACAAATGGGATCTCATCCTACTGAAGAGCTTCTGCACAGCCAAAGAATTCGCTGGCACTGCTAGAAGACAACCAACAACATGGGAAAAAATCTTTACTAGCTGTGTATCAGACAAAGGGCTATTATCGACAATATCTAAAGAACTCAAACAGATCAGCCTCCCCAAGTTTAAAGACCCAATTCAAAAATGGGCAACAGAAATGAACAGACACTTCGCAGAGGCAGAAATCCAAGCAGCCAAGAAACATATGAAGAAATGCTCAACATCTCTGGTCATTCGAGAGATGCAAATGAAAACAATATTGAGATTCCACCTCACTCCACAAAGAATGGCTGCGATCACAAAGTCAACCAACGATAAATGCTGGCGTGGCTATGGGGAGAAAGGAGCCCTTCTCCACTGTTGGTGGGATTGCAGACTTGTGCAACCATTGTGGAGATCTGTTTGGAGATTTCTCCGAAAACTAGGATTACGGGTCCCATTTGACCCTGCTATCCCCCTGCTAGGAATATACCCCAAAGAAGTTAAAAACTCACATTGGAAAGACAGATGTACACCGTTGTTCATAGCAGCTCAGTTCATGATAGCTCAATCTTGCAAAGAGCCCAAATGTCCATCAACTGGAGAGTGGAATAAGAAGATGTGTTTTTTTTTTTTTTACAAATTGGAGTATTACTCTGCCATAAAGAATGACAAGATCAATCCACTTAGGTGCAACTGGAGACATCTGGAGGGTATACTAATAACTGAAATCAATAGATCACAGAAAGACAATTCCCGGATCTTCTCTTTGACATGAACACCTGTAGATGCAAATGAGTTCTAGAAAGTAGGACAGCTTTTATAGAGTGGAATATTTCTATTGAAAACTTGGTGTGTGAATGTGATGAGGGGAAGGAATAAATATGATACAGAAAGAAAATAGAAGAGCATGTATAGACGGGGAGGGGGGAGAGGGTGGGGTTATGGGTAAAAATGAGAATTAACTCGTGGCATATACTGCTACAAATTTCCCAATGTTACATGTGATTTTGAGAAGTATATAAATCGTACCAATAAAGAATTCAATTAAAAAAAAGAAAAATAATCAGGCAGAGTTCTTAGGCCCAAGGACCATGGAGAATCAATCAGTTCCTACTCTTGAAAATAATTCACAGATTGAGCAGGGAGTACCGTCCCACTCAGATTCTTAAAGACATTTTACAGCATCAGGGTGTGAATTGCAATTTTGGCTTGGGAAGATGAAGTCCTGATATCCCAGCTACTCACATTCACTTGCTTGGATGTTGCTATAAATGAGAGGCATCTGGCATTAAGCTATGATCCAAGCCTTTATTGTTTAAAACAGGTATTTTCCACCTCTGTCTTCAGGCTCTAACTATCAAAACACACATAGCAGTGTCCCAGGACTCATTTCTACAGCGGAATTATGACGTTGTAATAGGACATTCACTACCACAGACAAAGGTAGTCTAAAGGAACAAACACTTGAGTGCTTGTGCTAACCGGCTAGGAGCTGGGAGTTGCGAATTTCCTCTCGGTTCCTCAAACTGACTTCACAAGAAGCAGGTCTAATTTGCAGGTGTTTCTATTTGAGGGAGTAATAAACGAATATCAATCCAGGTGCACTTATGTTGTATGAAGCTTTTGGTCACAAGGAGATATCCACCCATGGAATACCACATATGGTTGAATGATTTCCAAACGAGGCAGTGTTCTTCTTTCAATGCAGATTTTAACCTGCAGAACAATACGTCAGTTTCTCCAAAATTTGAATGGACAAAGAGTGTGGGATTCCAATGAGAAGCCAGAGTTCTGCTCAGGCACAGGGAACTTGGAGAATCAATCTGTTCCTACCCTTGCAAATAAGGCACAGAAGGAGCAGGCAATACAGACCTACTCAAATTGTGAAAATCATTTTATAGCAACACGGTGTGAATGCCAAATTTAGCTTGGGGAGAATAAGTCGTTAATATCCCAGATTCTCCCTTTAATTTGCTTGGATGGTGCTAGAAAATAGAGGCACCCGACAATTAGCTGTGATGCAATACTTTGATGTGTGTAAAAGGCATTTTCCACCTCTGCCTTAAGGCTCTACCGCTCCAAACACACATAGCAGTGCTCAGGCCTCGTTTCTACCAACGTATTGTGACGTCATAATTGGACTTACTCTACAGCAGATAAAGGAAGTCTCAAGGAAAAAATTCTTGCGTCCTGGAGGTAAATGGCTAAGAGCAGAGAGATGCTAATTTCCACTCTGGCCCTCAAACTGATTTCACAAGAAGCAGGTCTGAGTTACAGGTGTTTCTCTTTGAGGGAGTAATCTACAAATATCACTCAAGCTGGCCTACACTTGAATGGAGCTTGTGGTCAAAACGAGATTTCCACCAGGGGGAAAGCACTCCTATTCGAGAGATTTCCGAAGGAGGCATTGTGCTTTTCTCCATTCAGATTCTAACCTTCACAATATTAAGTCTCTTTCTCCTCCATTAAGACATACAAAAAGAGCAGGGTTTCAATCATCAAACAGAGATCTCAGGCACAGGGGACATGGAGAATCAATCTTTTCCTACTCTTGAAAAGAATTCACAGATTGAGCATTGAGTACCGTACCAACCAGATTCTGAGACATTTTATTGCAACAAGGTGTGAATTCCAACTTTTGCTGGGGAGATGACGCCCCTGATATCCAAGCTACTCACTTTCACTTGCTTGGATGTAGCTAGAACAGAGATTCATCTGGCACATAGGTGTGATCCAAGCTTTTGATGTGGAAAACAGGCATTTTACACCTCTGTCTTCAGGCTCTAAGCGTCCAAACACACATAGCTGTGTGCCAGGACTCATTTCTACAGTGGGATTATGACGTCATAATAGGACTTTCACTACCGCACACAATGGTAGTCTAAAAGAACAAACTCTTGCGAACTTGAGGTAAATGGCCAGGAACTGAGAGGTGCTAATTATCAATCTGATCCTCAAACTGACTTCACAAGAATCAGGTCAAAGTTGCATGTTTTTCTATTTGAGGGAGGAAGCTACGAATATCACTCCAGGTGCCCTTGGCTTAAATGGAGCTTGTGGTCACAAGGAGATATCCACCCGTGGAATAGCACTCCTAGTTGAGAGATTTCCGAAGTAGGCAGTGTGCTGCTTTCAATTCAGATTCTATCCTGCAGAACATTAAGTCTGTTTCTCCAAAATTTTCCGGTACAAAGAGTGTGGGATTTCAATAATCAGGCAGAGTTCTCCACTGGCCCAGGGACCATGGAGAATCAAGCAGTTCCAACTCTTGAAAATAATTCACAGATTGAGCATGGAGTACCGTCCCACTCAGATTCTGAAAGACATTTTATAGCAACACGGTGCGAAGTGCAATTTTGCTTGGGAAGATGAAGACCCTGATATCCCAGCTACTCACTTTCACTTGCTTTGATGTTGCTATAAATGAGAGGCATCTGGGATTTAGGTGTGATCCAAATCTTTAATGTGGAAAACAGGGATTTTCCACCTCTTTCTTCAGGTTCTAACTCTCCAAACACACAGAGCAGTGGTTCAGGACTCATTTCTACAGCGGTATTATGACGTCATAATAGGACTTTCACTACGACAGACAAAGGTAGTCTAAAGGAACAAACACTTGCATCCTTGCCATACCCGGCAAGGAGCTTAGAGTTGTGAGTTTCCTCTCTGTTCCTCAAACTGACTTCACAAGAAGCAGGTCTAAGTTGCAGGTGTTTCTATTTGAGGGAGCAATCAACGAATATCAACCCAGGAGCCCTTGTGTTGAATGCAGCTTTTGATCACAAGGAGATATCCACCTGTGGAATAGCACTCCTACTTGAGAGTATTCGAAGGAGGCAGTGTGCTTCTTTCGATGCAGATTTTGACCTGCTGAACATTACCACAGTTTTGCCAAAATTTGAATAGACAAAGAGTGCGAAATTCTAAGGAGAAGCCAGAGTTCTGCTCAAGCACAGGCAACATGGAGAATCAATATACTCCTACCCTTGCAAATAAGGCATAGAAAAAGCAGGCAATACAGCCCTACTCAACCAGTGAAAATCAGTATATAGCAACACGGTATGAATGCCAACTTTTGCTTGGGGAGATTAAGTCCATCATGTCCCAGATTCTCCCTTTTGCTTGCTTGGATGGTGCTAGAAAATAGAGGCACCCAGCAATTAGCTGTGATACAATACTTTGATGTGGTTAACAGGCATTTACCACCTCTGCCTTAAGGCTCTACCGCTCCAAACACACATAGCAGTGCTCAGGCCTCGTTTCTAAAAACGTATTGTGACGTTATAACTGGACTTTATTTACGGCAGATAAAGGAATTCTCAACGAATAAATTCTTCTCTCCTGGAGGTAAATGGCTCAGAGCAGGGAGGTGCTAATTTCCATTCTGGCCCTCCAACTGACTTCACAAGAAGCAGGTCTGAGTTACAGGTGTTTCTCTTTGAGGGAGTAATCTACAAATATTACTCCAGCTGGCTTTCGCTTGAATGGAGCTTGTGGTCAAAAGGAGATTTCCACCCAGTAGATAGCACTTCTATTCGAGAGATTTACGAAGGAGGCATTGTGTTTTTCTCGATTCAGATTCTTACCTTCAGAAGATTATGTCTCTTTCTCCTCCATTAAGACATACACGGAGTGCAGGGTTTCAATCATCAAACAGAGTTCCCAGGCACAGGGGACATGGAGAATCAATCGTTTCCTACTCCTGAAAAGAATTCACACATTGAGCATTGAGTACCTTCCGATCCAGATTCTGAAAGAAATTTTATAGATACTCGGTGTGAATTCCAACTTTTAATGTGGAGATGACCCCCTTGATATCCCAGCTACTCACATTCTCTTGCTTTGATGTGGCTAGAAAAGAGAGGCATCTGGCACTTAGGTGTGATCCAAGACTTTGCTGTGGAAAACAGGCATTTTCCACCTCTGTCTTCAGGCTCTAAGCATCCAAACACACGTAGCCGTGTGCCAGGACTCATTTCTACAGTGGGATTATGACGTCACAATAGGACTTTCACTGCCACAGACAAAGGTAGTCTAAAAGAACAAACTCTTGCATCCTTGAGGTAAACGACTAGGAGCTGGGAGGTGCTAATTACCCCTGTGATCCTCAAACTGACTACACAAGGAGCAGGACAAAGATGCAGGTGTATCTAATTGAGGGAGGAAACTACGAATATCACTCCAGGGGCCCTTGGCTTGAGTGGAGCTTGTGGTCACAAGGAGATATCCACCCGTGGAATAGCACTCCTATTTGAAAGATTTCCGAATGAGGCAGTGTGCTGCATTTATTTCAGATTCTATCCTACAGAACATTATGTCTGGTTCTCCAAAATTTTCCTGTACCAAGTGGGCGGGATTTCAATAATCATGCAGTGTTCTCCTCAGGCCCAGGGACCATGGAGAATGAATCAGTTCCTACTGTTCAAAATAATTCACAGAATGAGCAGGGAGTACCATCCCACTCAGATTCTGAAAGACATTTTATAGCAACACGGTGTGAATTCCAAATTTTGCTTGGGAAGATGAAGAACCTGATATCCCAGCTACTCACTTTCACTTGCGTGGATGATGCTAGAAAAGAGAGGCATCTAGCACTTAGGTGTGATCCAAGCCTATGATGTGGAAAAGAGGCATTTTCCACCTCTGTCTTCAGGCTCTAAGCGTCGAAACACACATAGCCTTGTGCCAGGACTCATTTCTACAGTGGGATTACGACGTCATAATAGGAATTTCACTACCGCAGACAAAGGTAGTCTAAAAGAACAAACTCTTGCATCCTTGAGGTAAACGGCCAGGAGCTGGTAGGTGCTAATTACCCCTCTGATCCTCAAACCGACTTCACAAGAAGCAGGTCAAAGTTGCAGGTGTTTCTATGTGAGGGAGGAATCTACGAATATCACTCCAGGTGCCCTTGGCTTGAATGGAGCTTGTGGTAACAAGGAGATATCCACCCATGGAATAGCCTTCCTAGTTGAGAGATTTCCGAATCCTGCAGAACATTACCTCTGTTTCTCCAAAATTTTTCCCGTACAAAGTGTGTGGTATTTCAATAATCAGGCAGAGTTCTCCTCAGGCCCAGGGACCATGGAGAATGAATCAGTTTCTACTCTTGAAAATAATTCACAGATTGAGCATGGAGTACCGTCCCACTCAGATTCTGAAAGACATTTTAGAGCAACACGGTTTGAATTCCAACTTTTGCTTGGGAAGATGAAGCCCCTGATATCCCAGCTACTCACTTTCACTTGCTTGGATGTTGCTTTAAAAGAGAGGCATCTGGCATTGAGGTGTGATCCAAGACCTTAATGTGGAAAACAGGCATTTACCACGTCTGTCTTCAGGCTCTAACTGTCCAAACACACATAGCAGTGTGCCCGGACTCATTTCTATAGCAGAATTATGACGTCTTAATAGGACTTTCACTACCATAGACAAAGATATTCTAAAGGAACAAACACTTGCGTCCTTGCGGTAACCGGCAAGGAGCTTGGAGTTGCAAATTTCCTCTCTGTTCCTCAAACTGACTTCACAAGAAGCAGGTTTAAGTTGCAGGCGTTTCTATTTGAGGGAGTAATCAACGAATATCAATCCAGAAGCCCTTGTGTTGAATGCAGCTTTTGGTCACAAGGAGATATCCACCCGTGGAATACCACACCTAGTTGAATGATTTCGAAGGAGGCAGTGTACTTCTTCCGATGCAGATTTTAACCTGCAGAACATTACGTGACTTTCTCTAAAATTTGAATGGAGAAAGAGTGCGGGATTCCAATGAGAAGCCAGAGTTCACCTCAGGCATAGGGAACGTGGAGAATCAATCTGCTCCTACCCTTGCAAATAAGGCACAGAAGGAGCAGGCAATACAGACCTACTCAAATTGTGAAAATCAGTTTATAGCAACACGATGTGAATGCCGACTTTATCTTGAGGAGATTAAGTCGTTAATATCCCTAATTCTCCTTTCGCTTGCTTGGATGATGCTAGAAAATAGAGGTACCAAGCAATTAACTGTGTTCCAATAATTTGATGTGGTTAACAGTCATGTCCCACCTCTGCCTTCAGGCTCTAACGCTCCAAACACACATAGCAGTGGTCAGGCCTCGTTTCTCCCAACGTATTGTGACATCATAATTGGACTTCCTCTACGGCAGACAAAGGAAGTCTGAAGGAACAAATTCTTGCATCCTGGAGGTAAATGGCTAAGAGCAGGGAGGTGCTAATTTCCACTCCGGAGCTCTAACTGACTTCACAAGAAGCAGGTGTGAGTTACAGGTGTTTCTCTTTGAGGGAGTAATCTACAAATATCACTTCAGCTGGCTTTTGCTTGAATGGAGCCTGTGGTCAAAAGGAGATTTCAACATGCAGGATAGCACTCCTATTCAAGAGATTTCCGAATTAGGCATTGTGCTTTTCTCGATTCAGATTATAACCTTCAGAATACTACATCTCTTTCTCCACCATTAAGACATACAAAGAGTGCAGGATTTCAATAATCAAATAGATTTCTCAGGAACAGGGGACATGGAGAATAAATCTTTTCCTGCTCTTGAAAAGAATTCACACATTGAGCATTGAGTACCGTCCCAACAAGATTCTGAAAGAAATTTTATAGACACTCTTTGTGAATTCCAAACTTTGCTGAGGAGATGACCCCCTTGATATCCCAGCTACTTACTTTCCCTTGCTTGGATGTTGCTAGAAAAGAGAGGCATCTAGCACCTAGCTGTGTTCTCCAAGCATTGCTGTGGAAAACAGGCATTTTCCAACTCTGTCTTCAGGCTCTAAGCGTCCAAACACAGCCGTGTGCCAGGACTCATTTCTACAGTGGGATTATGGCGTCACAATAGGACTTTCACTGCCACAGACAAAGGTAGTCTAAAAGAACAAATTCTTGCGTCCTTGAGGTAAATGGCTAGGATATGGGAGGTGCTAATTGCCCCTGTGATCCTCAAACTGACTACACAAGGAGCAGGTCAAAGACGCAGATGTGTCTAATTGAGGAAGGAAACTACGAATATCACTCCAGGTGCCCTTGGCTTGAATGGAGCTTGTGGTCACAAGGAGATATCCACCCGTGGAATAGCACTCCTATTTGAAAGATTTCCGAATGACGCCGTGTGCTGTTTTCATTTCAGATTCTATCCTACAGAACATTATGTCTGCTTCTCCAAAATTTTCCTGTACCAAGAGGGCGGGATTTCAATAATCATGCAGAGTTCTCCTCAGGCCCAGGGACCATGGAGAATGAAGCAGTTCCTACTCTTCAAAATAATACACAGATTGAGCAGGGAGTACCATCCCACTCAGATTCTGAAAGACATTTTATAGCAACACGGTGTGAATTCCAAATTTTGCTTGGGAAGATGAAGAACCTGATATCCCAGCTACTCACTTTCACTTGCGTGGATGACGCTAGAAAAGAGAGGCATCTGGCACTTAGGTGTGATCCAAGCCTTTGATGTGGAAAAGAGGCATTTTCCACCTCTGTCTCCAGGCTCTAAGCGTCGAAACACACATAGCCTTGTGCCAGAACTCATTTCTACAGTGGGATTACGACGTCATAATAGGACTTTCACTACCGCAGACAAAGATAGTCTAAAAAAACAAAGTCTTGCATCCTTGAGGTAAACGGCCAGGAGCTGGTAGGTGCTAATTACCCCTCTGATCCTCAAACTGACTTCACAAGAAGCAGGTCAAAGTTGCAGGTGTTTCTATTTGAGGGAGGAATCTACGGATATCACTCCAGGTGCCCTTGGCTTGAATGGAGCTTGTGGTCACAAGGAGATATCCACCCGTGGAATAGCACTCCTAGTTGAGAGATTTCCGAAGGAGGCAGGGTGCTGCTTTCAATTCAGATTCTATCCTGCAGAACATTACGTCTGTTTCTCCAAATTTTTCCCATACTAAGAGTGCAGGATATCAATAATCAGGCAGAATTCTCCTCAGGCCCATTGACCATGGAGTTTCAATCAGTTCCTACTCTTGAAAATAATTCACAAATTGAGCAGGGAGTACTGTCACACTCAGATTCTGAAAGACATTTTAGAGCAACACGGTTTGAATTCCAACTTTTGCTTGGGAAGATGAGGCCCCTGATATCCCATCTACTCACTTTCACTTGCTTGGATGTTGCTATAAAGGAGAGGCATCTGGCATTGAGGTGTGATCCAAGACTTTAATGTGGAAAACAGGCATTTTCCACCTCTGTCTTCAGGCTCTGACTGTCCAAACACACAAAGCAGCGTACCAGGACTCATTTCTACAGCGGAATTATGACGTCTTAATAGGACTTTCACTACCATAGACAAAGGTATTCTAAAGGAACAAACTCTTGCGTCCTTGCGGTAACCGGCAAGGAGCTTGGAGTTGCAAATTTCCTCTCTGTTCCTCAAACTGACTTCACAAGAAGCAGGTCTAAGTTGCAGGCGTTTCTATTTGAGGGAGTAATCAACGAATATCAATCCAGAATCCCTTGTGTTGAATGCAGCTTTTGGTCACAAGGAGATATCCACCCGTGGAATACCACACCTAGTTGAATGATTTCGAAGGAGGCAGTGTACTTCTTCCGATGCAGATTTTAACCTGCAGAACATTACGTGAGTTTCTCCAAAATTTGAATGGAGAAAGAGTGCGGGATTAAAATGAGAAGCCAGAGTTCAGCTCAGGCATAGGGAACGTGGAGAATCAATCTGCTCCTACCCTTGCAAATAAGGCACAGAAGGAGCAGGCAATATAGACCTACTCAAATTGTGAAAATCAGTTTATATCAACACGATGTGAATGCCAACTTTAGCTTGGGGAGATTAAGTCGTTAATATCCCTGATTCTCCTTTCGCTTGCTTGGATGGTGCTAGAAAATAGAGGTACCAAGCAATTAGCTGTGTTCCAATACTTTGATGTGGTTTACAGTCATTTCCCACCTCTGCCTTCAGGCTCTAACGCTCCAAACACACATAGCAGTGGTCAGGCCTCGTTTCTCCCAACGTATTGTGACGTCATAATTGGACTTCCTCTACGGCAGACAAAGGAAGTCTGAAGGAACAAATTCTTGCATCCTGGAGGTAAATGGCTAAGAGCAGGGAGGTGCTAATTTCCACTCCGGAGCTCTAACTGACTTCACAAGAAGCAGGTGTGAGTTCCAGGTGTTTCTCTTTGAGGGAGTAATCTACAAATATCACTCCAGCTGGCTTTTGCTTGAATGGAGCTTGTGGTCAAAAGGAGATATCCACCCGTGGGATAGTACTTGTATTCGAGAAATTTAAGAAGGAGGTATTGTGCTTTTCTCGATTCAGATTATAACCTTCAGAATATCACGTCTCTTTCTCCACCATTAAGACATACAAAGAGTGCAGGATTTCAATAATCAAATAGAGTTCTCAGGAACAGGGGACATGGAGAATAAATCTTTTCCTACTCTTGAAAAGAATTCACACATTGAGCATTGAGTACCATCCCAACAAGATTCTGAAAGAAATTTTATAGACACTCTTTGGGAATTCCAACTTTTGCTATGGAGATGACCCCCTTGATATCCCAGCTACTCACTTTCACTTGCTTGGATGTTGCTAGAAAAGAGAGGCATCTAGCACCTAGGTGTGATCCAAGCTTTGCTGTGGAAAACAGGCATTTTCCACCTCTGTCTTCAGGCTCTAAGCATCCAAACACACATAGCCGTGTGCCAGGACTCATTTCTACAGTGGGATTATGGCGTCACAATAGGACTTTCACTGCCACAGACAAAGGTATTCTAAAAGAACAAACTCTTGCGTCCTTGAGGTAAACGGCTAGGAGCTGGGAGGTGCTAATTGCCCCTGTGATCCTCAAACTGACTACACAAGGAGCAGGACAAAGATGCAGGTGTGTCTAATTGAGGGAGGAAACTACGAATATCACTCCAGGTGCCCTTGGCTTGAATGGAGCTTGTGGTCACAAGGAGATATCCACCCGTGGAATAGCACTCCTATTTGAAAGATTTCTGAATGAGGCCGTGTGCTGCTTTCTTTTCAGATTCTATCCTACAGAACATTATGTCTGGTTCTCCAAAATTTTCCTGTACCAAGAGAGCAGGATTTCAATAATCATGCAGAGTTCTGCTCAGGCCCAGGGCCCATGGAGAATGAATCAGTTCCTACTCTTCAAAATATTTAACAGATTGAGCAGGGAGTAGCATCCCACTCAGATTCTGAAAGACATTTTATAGCAACACGGTGTGAATTCCAAATTTTGCTTGGGAAGATGAAGAACCTGATATCACAGCTACTCACTTTCACTTGCGTGGATGTTGCTGGAAAAGAGAGGCATCCGGCATTTAGGTGAGATAGAAGGCTGTTATGTGGAAAACCGGCATTTTCCTCCTCTGTCTTCATGCTCTAACCATCGAAACACACATAGCAGTGTGCCCGGACTCATTTCTACAGCGGGATTATCACGTCATAATATCAATTTCACTACCACAGGCCAAGGTAGTCTAAAAGTACAAACACTTCTGTCCTTGTGGTAAAAGGCTAGAAGCTGCGAGGTATTAATTACCACTTTGATCCTCAAATTGACTTCACAAGAAGCAGGTCTATGTTGCATGTGTTTCTATTTGAGTGAGTAATCTACGAATATCACTCCAGGTGCCCTTGGTTTGAATGCAGCTTGTGGTCACAAGGAGATATCCACCATGGAATAGCACTGTTAGGTGAGAGATTTGATGAAGGAGGCAGTGTGCTTCTTTCAATGCAGATTTCAACCTGCAGAACATTACGTCAATTTCTCCAAAATTTGAATGGACAAAGAGTGCGGGATTCCAATGAGAAACCAGAGTTCTGCTCTGGCACAGGGAACATTGAGAATCAATCTGTTCCTACCCTTGCATATAAGGCACAGAAGGAGCAGGGAATACAGACCTAGTGAGAATGTGAAAATCAGTTCATACCAACACGGTGAGAATGCCAACTATTACTTGGGGAGATTACGTCCTTAATATCGCAGTCTCTCCCTTGCGCTTGCTTGGATGGGGCTATAAAATAGAAGCACCCATGGGCCGGAGGGTTAGCTCAGTGGTTCGGGCGCCTGCCGCGCAAGCGCAAGGTCCTGAGTTCGATCCCCGGTAACCACATATAATGCTGGGCATGGAGACACGCCCACCAGCAATCAACACCGCATACCACAGTGCCGGGCGTGGTGGCTCACGCCTGTAATCCCAGCACTCGGGAGGCAGGGACAGGAGGATTGCTGAGTTCTCGGTGGCTTGCCTGGGCTCCATAGTGTGCTCAGGGCCAGCCTGAACTACAAACCGAGACCCTGTCTCAAAAAAAAAAAAAAAAAAAGAAGCACCCGGCAATTAGCTGAGATCAAATAATTTGATGTGGTTAACAGGCATTTTCCACCTTTGCCTTCAAGCTCTAACGCTCCAAACACACATAGCAGTGCACCAGGACTGCTTTTTACCAGGGGATTGTGAGGATATAATTGGACTTCCTCTACAGCAGATAATGAAAGTGTCAAGGAACAAATTCTTGAGTCCTGGAGGTAAATGGCTAAGAGCAGGGAGGTACGAATTTCCACATCAGCCCTCAAACAGATTTTACAAGAAGCATGTCTGAGTTCCAGCTGTTTCTATATGAGGGAGTAATCTACGAATATCACTCCAGGTGCCCTTGGCTTGAATGCAGCTTGGGGTCACAAGGAGATATCCACTCGTGGGATAGAACTCGTATTCGAGAGATTTAAGAAGGAGGCATTGTGCTTCTCTCGATTCAGATTCTAACCTTCAGAATATTACATCTCTTTCTCCACCATTAGCCCATACATAGAAAGGGATTTCAATATTCCAAAAGAGTTCTCCTCAGGCACAGGGGACAGGGAGAATCAATCTGTTCCTACTCTTGAAAATAATTCACAGATTGAGCATTGGGTAGCGTCCCTATCAGATTCTGAAAGACATTTTGGAGCAACACGGTGTGAATTCCAACTTTTGCTGGGGAGAAGACGCCCCTGATATCCCAGCTCCTCACTTTCACTTGCATGGATGTTGCTAGAAAGGAGAGGCATCTGGCATTCAGGTGTGATCCAAGACTTTGATGTGGAAAACAGGCATTTTCCACCTCTGTCTTCATGCTCTAAGCGTCGAAACACACATAGCAGTGTGCCAGGACTCATTTCTACAGCAGAATTATGACGTCATAATAGGAATTACACTACCACAGATAAAGGTAGTCTAAAAGAACAAAGTCTTTCGTCCTTGTTGTAAATGGCTAGGGGCTCCCATGTGGTAATTACCACTCTGATCCTCACACTGACTTCACAAGAAGCAGGTGTAAGTTGCAGGTGTTTCTATTCGAGGGAGTAATCAATGAATATCACTCCAGGTGCCCTTGGCTTGAATGCAGCTTGTGGTCACAATTAGATATCCACCCGTGGAATAGCACTCCTAGTTGAGAGATATCCTAAAGAGCCAGTGTGCTTCTTTCGATGCAGATTTTAACCTGCAGAACATGACGTCAGTTTCTCCAAAAGTTGAATGTACAAACAGTTCGGGATTCCAATGAGAAACCAGAGATCTGCTCTGGCACAGGGAACATTGAGAATCAATCTCTACCTACCCTTGCAAATAAGGCACAGAAGGAGCAGGGAATACAGACCTAGTGAGATTGTGAAAATCAGTTTGTAGCAATACGGTGTGAATGCCAAATTTGCTTGGGGAGATTACATCCTTAATATCGCAGATTCTCCCTTCCTCTTGCTTGGATGGGGCTTGAAAATAGAGGCACCCGGCAATTAGCTGTGATCCAATACTTTGATGAGGTTAACAGGCATTTTCCACCTCTGCCTTCAGGCTCTAACGCTCCAAACACACATAGCAGTGCACCAAGACTCGATTCTACCAAGGAATTGTGACGTCATAATAGGGCTTTCTCTACCGCAGATAAAGGAAGTCTCAAGGAACAATTTCGTGCCTCCTGGAGGTAAATGGCTAAGAGCAGGGAGGTGCGAATTTCCACTCCGTCACTCAACCTGCTTCACAAGACGCATGCCTGAGTTCCAGGTGTTTCTCCTTGAGGGAGTAATCTATGAATATCACTCCAGCTGCCTTTCGCTTGAATGGAGCTTATGGTCAAAAGGAGATATCCAACCGTGGGATAGTACTCGTATTCGAGAGATTTCAGAAGGAGGCATTGTGCTTCTCTCGATTCAGATTCTAACCTTCAGAATATTAGGTCGCTTTCTCCATGAAGAGCCCATAAAAATAGTGTGGGATTTCAATAATCAAACAGAGATCTCAGGGATAGAGGACAGGGAGAATCAATCTATTCCTACTCTTGAAAATAATTCTGAGTTTGAGAATTGAGTACCATCCCAATCAGATTCTGAAAGACACTTTGTAGTAGCACGGTGTGAATTGCAACTTTTGCTGGGGAGATGATGCCCCTGATATCCCAGCTCCTCACGTTCACTTGCTGGGATGTTGCTAGAAATGAGAAGCATCTGGCATTTAGGTGTGATCCAAGGCTGTGATGTGGAAAATAGGCATTTTCCTCCTCTGTTTTCATGCTCTAAGCGTTGAAATACACATAGCAGTGTGTCAGGACTCATTGCTACAGCGGGATTATCACGTCATAATAGGAATTTCACTACCACAGACCAAGGTAGTCTTAAAGTACAAACACTTCTGTCCTTGTGGTAAACGGATTGGAGCTGGGAGGTGCTAATTACCACTCTGATCCTCAAACTTACTTCCCAAGGAGCAGGTCTATGTTGCAGGTGTTTCTATTTGAGCGAGTAATCAACGTATATCACTCCAGGTGCCATTGGTGTGAATGCAGCTTGTGGTCACAAGGAGATATGCACCCGTAGAATAGCACTCCTAGATGAGAGATTTACCCAAGGACGCAGTGTGCTTCTTTCGATGCAGATTTTAACCTGCAGAACATGACGTCAGTTTCTCCAAAAGTTGAATGTACACAGAGTTCGGGATTCCAATGAGAAACCAGAGTTCTGCTCTGGCACAGGGAACATTGAGAATCAATCCGTTCCTACCCTTGCAAATAAGGCACAGAAG
>PVIC010041695.1:0-15000 GCA_004025085.1 Thryonomys swinderianus | reverse complement strand
GTCTCTGCCCCTCTGGCAAGGACCTGGAGAACCAGTGGATAACCCCAGAGAAGGGACTTCTGTCCAGAACTGACCAATTGGAGACCTTTTATGGTGATACCACGGTAACACTCTCAGGCACAGAGTTCCTTTACTCATCCCCTCAGTTCTAAGTACGAATGGGCCCTTGAGGATTACTACACATTTGAAGAAAGCCTCTTACATGAAAAACACAGCCCTAAACAGAATAGAAAGCAGAGGCAATGCAAAGCAGAAGAAAACAAATAATTATAGCAGGGAGATTTTTTAAAAGGTATGGTGCACATAAAATAAAAACAGGATGCTAAAAGGGCAGAGGATTTAGCTCAAGTGGTACTGTGCCTACCTTGGAAGCAGAAGGGCCCAAGTTTGATCCCCGGTATCGCAAACAACAACAACAACAACAAAAACCCACGATGCTAAAAGAAATAATAATAAAAACATATGGATATTGATATCTTGATAAGAAACCAAAAGGTCATTGAAGGACTAGAAGATAAACTTGAATGAGGTACTAAGAAAGTAGAAAAAGTGACCAAGCAGAATATAGAAAACATAAGAAAAGGCCCAGGGATTTAGCTCAGGGGCACCACCCCTGCCTCAAAAGTGCAAAGTCCTGAATTTGATCCCTGGTACAAAAGTAAAATAAGAAAAATAGAAGAGCTAGGAATGTGGCTCAGTGGCACTGTGCCTGCCTGGGAAGTGCAAGGGCCAGAATTTGATTCCTGAAGGAAAAGAAAGAAGAAAATTACAATATCTACCAAGGAAGCGCTCATCTAACTGTTCTAGAGGGGAGAGTGAATTTGGAGGAAAGGAATTATCAAAGCAGAAATACTATTATACCAGAGCAATATATGTTGATAGGAATACAGTTTGTAATAGCTAAATCTTGGAAACAACCCAAATGCCTACTGACTGATGAATAGATTAAAAAAAAAAGATACAGCATTTCTATACAATGAATTGTAGCTAAATGGATGTTATACTCTAACATAAAATAAACCAAACACACATGTAAATATTGTATTGTCTCTCGGGCATAAGAAACTGAAAGTGTAAATAGGGACCAAAATGTGTAATAGACAATGTGAAATAAGAAAAAGTTGCTCAAAAAGAAAGGGGAACTAAAGGGAGGGAGGAGGAAAAAATGAGAAAAAAAGGAAAAATGGAAACATGGCTTTTTAAATAGAGGAATAGGGGTTGAAAGGAGAGGAGGGGAATGGAAAAAAAAGAATCAAGATACATCATGTACAGGTACAAATTCCCTATGATAAGTGTGATCATTATGTAAATCCAAATTGTACCAATAAAATTTTTAAAAAGCAGAAATACTCAGCACAGTGAAAAAAAAAAAAAGACAACATGGCACATCTTTGTTAAATTTAGCCAAGAAAATTCTACAAGCTTCTATAGGGGGAAAAAAAAAAATCACATAGGAAAAACAACAGTATCAGCCTAATGAAAGCTGGAAGCTAAGAGAACCATATCTTTAAAGTTCTGGTGAGAAAATATTTTAAAGACTGTTCTATGTCTACCAAACAGGCAATGAAATGTAGATGCAAAAAAAAAAAAAAGACTTTTATGCAAGATCTTCAACTTTTTTTTTTTTTGAGACAGGGTCTCACTTTGTAGTTCAGGCTGGCCCTGAGGTCACTGTAGCTCAGACAAGCCTCAAATGGCTCAGGCAAGCCTCGAACTCAGCAATCCTCCTGTCTCTGCCTCCCGAGTGCTGGGATTAAGGCGTGAGCCACCACGCCCGGCACTGTGGTATGTGGTATTGATTGTTGGTGGGTGTGAGTCACCACGCCCAGCATTGTATGTGGTTACCAGGGATTGAACTCAGGACCTTGTACTTGTGAGGCAGGCACCGGAACCACTGAGCTAAATCTCCAGCCCAAGATCTTCAACTTTTGATCTTCATATATCTTTTGTAAGAAAACTATAAGGATAAACTCCAGCAAAATGAGGGACTAAGGTAAGTAAGAAAAAAGACATGGGAGCCCTTGAAGGGTTTGGGAAGACACCTGAGTTGATGATAAACCAAGATCACAATTTGCCAACTATGCAGCAGACCCTGAGAGTAGCCAGGGCAGACAAGATAGGGAGAGGTCAGAAAGCTGGAGGGTTTCTATATATGGATGTTCCCAGGGAGGAAAATGGAAGCTATTCCACTTTTTTTTTTTTTTTAAACTGAGTCTCTACATGTAGTTCAGGCTGGCCTTGAACTCAGGACAGCCTTGCTGCCTTGGCCTCCCAAGTGCTGGGATTACAGCATAACCAGCTTGCCTGGCCATTATTGAGAAGAATTTTAGTGATAGAAACATAGAGAAGAAAGCAAACCTCAAGAAAGGCAATTATAAGCTTTAGGAAAAATGAACAAAAATATTGTACAAGGAATGTTAACACTGGCTCACCAGTGAATAATATTTATATGGTCATGCTAATAGAGATTCTGAATATTGATTTAACCAGAATTTGATAGACGGATATTGGGAATCATAGGAAGCAAAGAGGTAAAGACTTTAAAAAAATCAGGGCCAGAGATTTAGCTCAGTGGTTCCGGTGCCTGCCCCACAAACTCAAGGTCCTGAGTTCGATCCTGGTAACCACATACCGTGCTGGGCGTGGTGACTCATGCCCACCAGCCATCAACACCACATACCACAGTGCTGGGCGTGGTGGTTTACACCTGTAGTCCCAGCCCTCGGGAGGCAGAGACAGGAGGATTGCTGAGTTCTGGACTTGCCTGGGCTACATAGTGAGCTCAGGGCCAGACTGAACTACAAAGTGAGACCCTGTCTCAAAAAAAAAAAAAAAAAAAAGATAAATCAAAAAATACTGACACAAACTTGTTCTTAAGAAATGAGAAGGTAATGTTCAGAGAATTAGCCCAAAGAGTTAACTGGTTGCCTTTAAGGAGTGACCTACCTTAGGGATAAGAAGAGGGCCCAGGACTCTTATTTCCCATTAGAGCTTTGTGGTACTTTTTTTAGATGATAAACCAAGGACGTTACTTTTTCATATAGAAATTAGATCTAAAAACAGACTTAGTTCTCTCTCGTAGCAACCTAATGCTACCAGGTAAACCCTGCTTCTCACTCCTTGGAGAAGACAGTAGATGATCACATTTGCCTCTGCTCTGGTTTAAATGTGTTTATTACCTTTTAGTGACTCTTCTCATCTCAGAAAGGACGGAAAGGTTTTGTGTAATACACTACTCATGTTTTCTTATTAATGATACAAGAGTATTTTTTTCTCAAAACCTTATTTTTAAAAAAAAATTGTTAACTTTTAAAATTATTTTAGTACATGTACCAAATTCCCACATTTTGTTTCATTCCTAGTAAAATATCACTATAATTTTGTGTTTCTGACACATTACAGATTTATCCAGTGATATTCCAGATTGGAGAAGTATTTTCTTGGAAGTGTCAATTTCAGATTAGGTTTTTGATTTTTTGAGTAAGAGTCTCACTTTGTAGTTAAGGCTGACCCTGAACTTAGTATGTAGCTCAGGCAAGGCTCGAACTCACAAGAGTCCTCCTGTCTCTCTCTCCCTCCCATGAGCCACCATGCCCGGCATTGTGGTGTGTGGCACTGGTACTCGGGACCTGAGTTTGCCAGGCAGACTTCAGAACCACTGAGCAAAATCCCCTGTTCTCAGATTAGTTTTTCCTCAGGTCCTCACATAGGAATCAGGAGGGCAGAGAGAGGAGGGGAAATAAAGAGAATTAAGATGTGTTAGTACATGTACCAGTTCCCATCAATGAATGTAATTATTATGTATGGTACATGTGTATTATTAAAAATTTTTAAAAATAATTTTAGTTTATTAGTACATGTGTGTAGTACATAAGGTTTCCTGTGGGAAGCTTGTACATGTACTAAAAAATTAAAAAGAAAATGTTTAAAGAAAATATTTTTTGGAAAAAAGTCCTCTTGTGTCATTAAGAAGAAAGCATGCGTACTGTATTACAAAAAGACCTCCAGTGAGCCAAAGCTCTTCTTGTCTTTTATATTTGTTCCCCCTAACAATTGCTGTCAGACAGTGTGACTAGTCCTGTAGGGCAGGTAGGACACTTACTCCTCCAAGGATCTTCTTTTCTAGTCCTGCTCATTCTGTTCCAGTTTAACTCATCTTGGTGTCTTTTGGAGAAGAGATGTGCTCACATGACTTAAACGCTTCATCCCCTCTTTTTATTTTTTGAAGATGGAGAGAAATTGACTAGAATTAACTTTTATGACCTGTGTACAGTCATCTGTCATAAAACACAGGAGAAAGAAATTAGAATTTTTAATTTTAAAAAATGATAGTCTGGTGCATGTGGTTTAAGAGCAAGGCAGACTGCTCGGGACAGGAGTAGCAACAGGACTTCTGTTCCATCTTGCACCTGTATTAGTGAGGCCCCAACTTGCCCCAGAAAGACCCTGTCAGGCTCTGGGTCAAGGGCCCGGGAATTTATATTGTCTCCTAGCCGATATGTGCTCCTGGGCCAGCAGCTGGCACTTAATGAATAATTATTGATTTGCAGAGCAAATAATCAAATGTCACAGAAAATCCCAGGTGCTCACACATCTGAGACCAAAATATATCAAATGAAGCTAGGAAACTTTTCTCCATTGTTGCATTTTTGGATGCCTGGCCTCTAGCTGCACATGAGCTGAGTTGCTCGGGCACGAAGCAGGACCATCTACCATCTCCTACAGGAAAAGACACCCTGCAGACTTTACCTGTGAGGCCTGTGGTGCTGGGAGTCTGGCCCAGAAGAAAGGAAACAGGTGCTCCACAGGCATAAGAGGAAAGATAATGTCACCTGGGTCTGGGCACTGGGGGTGGGGGTGGGACAGGCAGATTCCGACAGAGGGTGTATTTGGCCCTGACTTTGAAATTGAAGTATCAGTTCAGCAGAGATGGCAAGAAAGAGTATTCCCGGTAGGAGATGTTTGTGTGATCTCCTAGAGGTAGAAAGGAAGAGCTGTGCTGAGCACTGGTGGGCTGATAACTCCAGATCGGAAGGGCTGTAGGGAAGAGGAGACTGCAAAGAAAGCCTGGGACGGGCCCCGTCTTTTCTTAGGCAGAAGAGTTCGGACTCTGTCCTGCTGGCAGTAGAAGCGTTCTGCTGCTCTTTCATCCCCTTAAGCATTCGGAAGCTGTTTGTTCATTGCTTCCACTTGAGGTTATTGGGATCCAGTGGGGCAGCTTCAAAGATCAGAGAAGAGGTGTGCAAGTCCCGAGGGCCTGTGGCTTCATGGGTAGCCATGTGTCCTCTTTTACCCTGGAGAGCGCTGATGTGTACTGGGCATCTCATGACTTACCACTGGATTTTTTTTTTATTGTTTTAAAAGAAACTTTATTCTCACCGGGCGTGGTGGCTCACGCCTATAATCCCAGCACTCGGGAGGCAGAGACAGGAGGATTGCTGAGTTTGAGGCTTGCCTAGGCTACATAGTGAGCTCAGAGCCAGCTTGAACTACAAAGCGAGACCCTGTCTCAAAAAAGAAAAGAAAGAAACTTTATTCTCTAACAGGTGCTTTAAAATAATTGAGGGGGCCTTAGTAGAGCTTCACTTTCGTACTTCCATCTTTGTAACGGGGTCTTGTCTGAAAGGGTGTCCTGCCCCCAGGCAGTGCTCACAGTGCTCTTTTCAATGCATGGCTAAATGGGAAAGACAGCCAAGCAGTGCAAATGTGTTGCTCTTTTCCAGCCCTTTCCCAGCTCGGCCAGCATCCTTCAAGGGCTCACACTAATTTCACGCAGCTGCCTGGCATGAGCCTCCAGGGGTAGCTAGTCCTTTGGCTTGGGTGCTGAAGGAAGCAGTCAGTGTTCTACTGTGCTGCTCCTGTGAGCCACAGGAGGGAGAGAGTGGTGCTGTGGTTGGTATCACGGCTGGTGGTGATACACGAAGCTACCAGTTTTCCACTTCACTGGTTTGGTGGGTGTCTGAGTTACCTTCTTGTTGGCAAAGCAGCCAGCATCCACAGTTTAAAGGATAAAAGGCTTAGTTTAGCTTGCATGTCGTAGAAGTTCAGTGCTCCTAGGCTGGTGGCATGGCAGAGGCAGCGGAGAAACAGTTCACGGTGTAGCTGTAGCAGGCAGGAAGCAGAGCAGCCATCAAAGCAGGAAGAGGGATATATACCCTTAGGCCATATCTCTCCACCAGGCTTCACCTTGCAACATCACACTGAGCTATAAAGCCATCCAAGGCCAAACCCAGTATCACACACCTATGATTGAGTCACCAACAGATATGCCCAGCTATGAGGCCTGAGGCTTTACAGAGACATCTAGATACAAGATGTGACAGTGGAGCCCTGGAAATGATGGGTTCGTTGTAGATTAAATACATGGTAAGAAATAAAGGTGCTGCCTGGAGGAGAATAGCCTGAGTACTGTTGCTGGAGTGCTCTTGAAATTGATTACTCCGTATAAATCTACAGCTTTTAACTTTATTGTTTGGTAATGCTTTTGTATTTTTGCAGTATACTTTTCCAGGAGCAAATAGCTAAAAAGAAAGCTCATGTTTAATGAAAAGTTAAGTAATGAATTTGAAGTTCCCAGGAAAGGTGGCCTCGCTTGCCATTGATTAGATCCTCACAGAGGTCCTACTGACAACCAGAAACAACCCCATGGAAATATCCTCCATTTATCATGTATCTTCTTCCCCAGCCACAACTAAACCAGCAGCTCTCTGCATGTTTCCTTTTCCCCAGCCTGACTACAACTGTCTTATACTTCTAGTTCTTTTTCACCAAGAATTCTGCTTTTCTCTTTCTCACTTTTCTCGTCTGTATTTCTCTTAGAAAAATTTTGAGATCAGTTGCCCTTCTAGGGTTGAAAGGCCAGGCCACAGCCATGGTCTCCTCTCTGACAAGTTCTTTACCCTTAGGCAGCAGGTGCAAAAGAGACATAACCTGAAGCCCAGCCCTTCCATCAGATGGCACGGTTAGGGTTTGGGAAAGTAGCCCATGTGCCATGCCCCGGTTTAGTTCCCAGTGCCACAAGAATACTGCCACCACCACCACCACAACAACAAAAAAATCCATTTCTCTTCTTAGCTCAAGAAGTGCTAATAAAGTGCAGATAAAGGAGCAGGGGTAGTGATGATGGTTGCAAGGATTCATGGGGAAGTTAAGATTACATTCTGGTATTGTTTAGGTCTCAAATGCTTGAAAGACCTGTATGGAAGCTTGTATACCTAGCCCATGATCCTACTGGGAAGTGGCAGAACCTTCATGAAGTGGGACTAAGAGGAAGGAAGTTAGGTCTTTGTGAGAGTACTCTTGAAGAAGATACTGGGACCCAGGGCACTCTCCTCCTCCTCCTCCCGCTCCTGCTCCTTCTCCTCCTCTTCCTTCTTATTCTTTCTTTTCTTCCCAGGCCCCGAATCATCTCTTTGAAATGAGAAAGGAGGTTTTTATGATTAGGCCTCGAGGTAGGTACATCCCCACTGACCAGGACCAACTCACATGGCCCCAGCCTAACTGCAAGGGAAATAGGCAAATGAGAACTCTCAACTTCCTGTGTATCTAATAACTTCAAATTCTGTGTACCTAGCAACTCTCAGCTTCCTCTGTGCCTAGCAAGAGGAATTGAGATTCAGGAGCATCTCTTTAGTGTCTGCCACTGCCAGGTCTGTGGCTGCAAAGTGCAAGTCCTAAGCTCTGCTTCTGACTTGTGAACGGTCAAAGGCAAGTCCCAGGAACTGTTTCTTCCTCCCCGTTGGGATGCTGTAATGCTCACCTAGTACTTCTAAGTGAGTTTACTTTGTTGTATAAATGTGAGTCCTAGTAGCAGGAGCTGTGCTGTGCACCCCATTTTTAAAAAAAATGTGAAGTATCCTAGCCATTAACTCATTGAATTTTTCTTTTGAGCATCTGTAATAATTACTGGACAAGCTATGGACAAACAGCTCTGTATAGCTTCCATACTGAGGATTAGATTAATGACAGTCACTGAAGAAATAACATGGCCCTGTGATCTGTTTAAGTGACTCATTACAGGCCTTTCTGAAGAGGTGATCTTTGAGCTGAGAGCTACCTGCTAAAGTGGAGACAGACACTTGGATATCAGGAGGAAGAGAACAGCAAGCAGAGGAACCAGACTAAACAGGTCCAGAGGCAGGAAAGATCTTAGAGAATTCTTGAACATAAAAGTGAGTGACATGATAGCCAGATTGCTATATAAAGGGGAAAGAGGAGAGGTAGTCAATGGTCATACCATACAGGGTCTTCCTCTCTGGACTTAAGTTTTCTCACTTCTGAGCCATAAACCTGGGCTAATAACATCAACTCACAGGGTTTTGTTTTGTTTTGTTTTGTTTGAGACAGGGTCTCGCTTTGTAGTTCAGGCTGGCCCTGAGCTCACTATGTAGCCCAGGCAAGCCTTGAACTCAGCAATCCTCCTGCCTCTGCCTCCCAAGTGCTGGAATTACAGGCTTGAGCCACCAAGCCCGGCATCTGTGGTATGAGGTACTGGTTGCCAGTGGGCGTACCACGCCCAGTACTGTATGTAGTTACCGGGGATTGAACCAGTGACCTTGCACTTGCGAGGCAGGCGCTGGAACCACTGAGCCAAATCTCTGGCCCTGTTTTGTTTTTTTTTGGAGACAGAGTTTTACTTTGTAGTCCAGGCTGGCCCTGAGCTCACTGTGTAGCCCAGGCAAGCCTCAAACTCAGCAATCCCCCTGCCTCTGCCTCCCGAGTGCTGGGATTATAGGCATGAGCCACCACACCCAGCACTGTGGTAAGAGGTACTAATTGCTGGTGGGAGTGAATCACCATGCCCAGTATTATTGTATGTGGTTGTATGTGGATTGAATTCAGGACCTTGCACTTGCCAGGCAGACGCTGGAACCACTGAGCTAAATCTCTGGCCCCTATAGGGTTTCTTTATGGGATTGTATGATACAGTGTATGTAGAGTGCTTAGAAAAATACCTGGCACCTGATTTCACTACCTACCTGTGAACACGATAGTTAGGGTAAGAATTTTGCTCCAAGTGGATGGCAAGGTTTATGAGGCTTTTCAGAGGTCACTGTCCCTGGATCTCCATGGGCGGCCTGAGTCTGGCTGAATGTTGATGGGAGTTTCCTTGCTCCTTTTGGTGAAATCCCAACAACAAAAGAAAATATTCTTATATTCATAATTGCAAATATTCATAATTGCCATACATGCTTTTTGCATGTATTGTTTGGTTGGTGGTTTTGAAGCAGGGTTTCAGACTATCCTTAAACTCTATAGTCCAGGCTGGCCTTAAACTCACGGCGATCCTCCTGTTTTGAACTCCTGGGTGCTGGAATTAGAAACATGTGCCACCGTACTGCCTCATGTTTTATTTTTTTTTAATTTTCATTTTTTTTGAGACAGGGTCTCGCTTTGTAGCTGAGGCTGGCTCTGAGCTCACTAAGTAGTCCAGGCAAGCCTCGAACTCAGCAATCCTCCTGTCTCTGCCTCCCCAGTGCTGGGATTACAGGCATGAGCCACCACGCCCGGCCTCATGTTTTATTTTTAAACAGGTATAAAACTTCCCTCTTAAGAGTAGTATTGGGCTGCAGATTTAGCTCAGTGGTTCTGGCACCTGCTTAGCAAGCCTCAAAGTCCCTGGTTCGATCCTGGTAACCACATACAACACTACTGGGTGTGGTGATTCACACCCACCAGCTATCAGTACCACATACCACAGTGCCTGGGCGTGGTGGCTCACGCCTGTCATCCCAGCACTCGGGAGGCAGAGACAGGAGGATTGCTGAGTTCGAGGCTTACCTGGGCTACATAGTGAGCTCAGAGCCAGCCTGAACTACAAAGCAAGACCCTGTCTCAAAAAAAAAAAAAAAAGTAATACTGAAATATGCAGGATCTCATAAGATCCCATAAGTGAGATCTCATAACTTTTGATTGATTTCCCTCAAGAACGATGATTATTTACACATAATTTGTATATAATTTCTGGGTCATGTTCAGGGTATGAGTAAGATGACGTGGAGCTGCATGTGGTTCGTCTTGGGTTTGATGTAAATAAATTGTGGCCTGTGTTTTAGGACATTAGATATCACAAGTCTACTTGGGAAAGAGCAAAGTCTTAGAAGATTAAATAATACCTTTTTAAAAGACCAGACATGCATCAGAAACAGATCTTTTCAGTCAAGGTAGTAACTGATATACTAGGGGACAGGAAAGCTGTAGATTTTTTGTCATTTCTGTAGAAATACACTCCTCTGCACCAAGGAAGCTGACCTTGTATTTGCATTTTGCTCAGAGTATCCTGAAAATGCAAACCATCAGCCTAAACTGCAGTTCCGCAATTGCTGGCAGGAACTCTGGCATCAAGCAACTTGGCACATTTGCTTGTGATAGTGAGGACGTCCCAGGGGCGGCGGGGTGAGCTGAGGTCACTACCGCAGCGCCAGGCTTGGCTTGCACGGGCTCAGCTGTTGGTAGGAAGAAAACAGGGACATGGAATTGTTTTCCTGGAGGCAGATAATTAATTCCCTGGTCAATATAATCTCACAAAACTAGAAGCTTCAGCTAATTGCCACTCCCTCCACACAAAACAAACAAAAAACAAAACTAAACTTTCACTGAATTTCTAGGTCAAGCTTTACAATTGACAGGAAATTTGAAATATAAAGTTCCCAAAACTATGTAAATGTTCTTTTTTGTAAGGAATGACTTAGCAAGGACAGTGGCCTTTTGGAGCTTTGTGCCAGGCAGGTAGGAAAATGAGAATGAAAGAGGTAGAACCACAACATATAACTTCATCTGAGCTTCTTATGGTATCTGTGGGTTCATTTATTTATA
This sequence comes from Thryonomys swinderianus, assembly GCA_004025085.1. Classification (NCBI taxonomy): domain Eukaryota; kingdom Metazoa; phylum Chordata; class Mammalia; order Rodentia; family Thryonomyidae; genus Thryonomys; species Thryonomys swinderianus. The sequence goes on along the minus strand of PVIC010041695.1, from coordinate 4,185 downwards.
GTTTTGATGTTGACCTTCTGCTTGGGACCAAGCATTCTGCTAAAGACACTGGCCAACAGGAAGAGAGGCCCCACTCTGCCCAGTCCCTTCTTTTTTTTTTTTTTTTTTTTTGAGACAGGGTCTCGCTTTGTAGTTCAGGCTGGCCCTGAGCTCACTATGGTGCCCAGGCAAGCCGCTGCGAACTCAGCAATCCTCCTGTCCCTGCCTCCCGAGTGCTGGGATGACAGGCATGAGCCACCTCGTCCAGCATTGTGGTATGCGGTGTTGATTGTTGGTGGGCGTGTCTCCACGCCCAGCATTATATGTGGTTAACGGGGATCGAACTCAGGACCTTGTGCTTGTGAGGCAGGCGCCGGAACCACTGAGCTAACCCTCCGGCCCTCTTTTTTTATTTGTTTGTTTTGAGACAGGGTCTCACTTTGTAGTTCAGGCTGGCCCTGAGCTCACTAGGTAGCCCAGGCAAGCCTCAAATTCAGCAGTCCTCCTGCCTCTGCTTCCCCAGTGCTGGGATGACAGGGGTGAGCCACCAGACCCTGCACTGTGGTATGTGGTACTGATTGACAGTGGGCGTGTCACCACGCCCAGCATTGTTGTATGTGGTTACTGGGGATCAAACTCAGCACCTTGTGCTTGCGAGGCAGGTGCCAGAACCACTGAGCTACATCTCCAGCCCCAGCCCCTTCTTTTTAATAGGTGATAAGTAGGCTGAACCACTCTCTGCTCAGACCGGGGGCAGGGGCAGACTGCCAGTTGGGCTGGAGTGTTGCAGGGTGTCTGGGATGGCCCAGGGGCAGACCTTAAGCATGAGTGCGGGAAGGACACAGATGGGCATGTGTTCCAGGTGAAAGGAACGGCTGGTGAGACCCTGTGGATTTTCACTTCCCCTTCTCTTCTTCCTCGGCCAGAAAGATCAGTGATGCTTTGCTTGTGCAGTGATGTGTACAGCGTCATTCCATTTTCATTGGCTTTTAAAATAAAATACAAGAGCTATGTATTTTGCATGTAGATTATAAGGACATTCCTCCTTTAACATCTTAGCCGTTTAATGACAGTTCCAACTTGCGACTGAGGTGTGCTGTTCAGACTTGAGACTTGCATCTGGGATTCACAGTTCACCTACAATCCCAGCACTGGAGACACAGAGGCAAGAGAATCGCTGTGAGTTCAAGGCCAACCTGAGCTACGGTGTGTTCCAGTCCACCTAAACTGTAGAGTGAGACCCTATCTCAAAAGATTAAAATAAATAAATAAATAATTAAAATATATCCTTAGCAAAAAAAAAAAAAAAATCCAGAGTCCTATAGATTCTTCAGGTGGGCAGGTCACATGCAGAATATGGTCTCTGAAGTCCTGTGGTGTGACAGGAGCTCTTACCGGTGCGCATCATGGGACAGCAGACCGCTGCGATGAACGTGTGTTCAAAATGGAGGCTGTAACATAGAGCCTGTTGCTGAGCGTGGCCTGTGCCTGCTTTCCAGAGAAGTTATCAGTTTTCACTGCAGTGCGATCAGATGAAGAATTTGGGGGAATAAACATTCATCCCAGTGGAGTAAAGGCCTGTAGTAGTCCCTTTCAACACCAACTTCAGGAAGAACGGGCAGAATTCTCTCAGCCGCGTCAGAAAGCTGAGACGGCGCCAAGGCAGCAGGTCGCCCCGCGCGGGCCTGGTCGCCGTGCTCTGGAGGCCCCGGACAGCCTTCCCCGACAGGCTACACCTTCCGGTGTCTTGGTCCTCGCTTTGGCCCCACCCTCGCTCGGGAGTGTCCCCCTGCTCTGCCTCCTCCCACACAGCTCAGCGTGGCCGGAGAGGAGAGGGGCCCCGAAAAGACCGAAGGCCAGAGCCATGTCAGAGGTCTCGGCTTCAGTTCACTTACTTCAGGGCGCCCTCAGCACTCATGAGATTATTTTTCTAATCCATTTTCACACCTTGCCCTTTGTCCCAAACGCCACTAGCTCCTCTCCCATCTGCACTCACTGCTGATGACCTTGTTTCCTATTTCCCCGGGAAAACAAAAGCAACCCGAAGAAAACAATTCCATATGCTCTCACCACTGACCTACCGCCATCTGCCTTCCCCTCTCCGGGCCTCCCCCGGGCAGAGCCTGCCTTCCTCCTCCCCACGGCCAGCGCCCCCTCCGTCTGTGCCTCGGACCAAGCCCTTCCTGCCCAAGGACACCTCCCGCCCTTCTCCCTGTCTGGCTGCTCAGCTCCGTCCTCTCCACAGACGCATTCTCCTCAGCTGCACGCATGGGGAAACCCCTCCCCACCTTCCGGCTGTCCTGCTACTTCCTCGTTCATCTTTATTCATTACCACCGAGTTTTCACGCTTCATTTTCACTTGAACCTTCTTTTATCAGGCTGTGCCACCAAAATAGCTTGCTCGGGTTCTCGCTGCCCAGTGGTCTTTCCAGACCTCCCCCGCCCGCCCTAGCAGCGCTTATCCAGCGCCCCACCACCACACCCTCAATTGGCTTCTGTGGCCCCTGCTTCCTCCGCCTGTTGGGTTGGACGTCCTCTCCTGATCTAGTGACACTGGCCTCTCCCTTTTTTTTATTTTATTTTTTAATTTTTTTAACCTTTGTTTACTCTGGATGAGGGATTTCATCAAGTATCATGGCTTTCAATTACCATTTGTGCACTTTAAAAATAGTCATTTGTGTGAACTTCTGCATATTACACAAATTCATTCATGTAAGAGGGAAACAAATTTAGTTTAGTTTGAAATTGTTTTCATAGTCAGGAATTTTTTGGTAATTTGTAGAGCTTGCTTATATTTAAAATTTTAGGGGTGGCATCATATTTTGATAACATTCTGATTATGGGATAGAGGCTGCAAGCATTATGACAATAACAACAACAACAAAAAAACAGGGAAGTCTACAACAGAGATCTTAGTGACAGTGTTTAAAACTTATGTTGTTGGGCCAGAGGGTTAGCTCAATGGTTCCGGCGCCTGCCTCGCAAGCTCAAGGTCCTGTGTTCGATCCCGGTGACCACATAGAATGCTGGGCGTAGTGACTCACGCCCACCAGCAATCAATACCACATACCACAGTGCCAGGCGTGGTGGCTCACGCCTGTCATCCCAGCACTCAGGAGGCAGAGACAGGAGGATTGCTGAGTTCAAGGCTTGCCTGGGCTACATAGTGAGCTCAGAGCCAGCCTGAACTACAAAGCGAGACCCTGTCTCAAAAAACAAAACAAAAACTTATGTTGTTTTCCTTTGCTGTTGGCTTCTTAGGCTGTGGCCCAAGAAGATAAATTATTAGCAGTGAGAATGTATCTGTGGCAAACCCACAACATCCCCTTCTTGGGAATGCTTCACAACAGTTACTATTGTGTGTGTGTGTGTGTGTGTGTGTAACACAAAAACCCAGTAGCACTGAAAACACTTCATTTTATTATAGGGAATAAATTCATGGCACTGAGCCAAGCATGGCAACACATGCCTGTAATCCCAGCACCTAGGAGGCTGAGGCAGAAGGATTGTCACAAGTTCAAGGCCAGCCTGGACTATGGAGTGTATTAAAGGCCAACCTGAACTATATAGTGAAACTCTGTCTCAAAAAACAAAACAAAACAAAATTCATAGCACCAAATTCACACAGGGAAACTTATTAAAGTGTCTCTTGACCCTTAAATCTGAGATATAATAGTTAATTAAAGTGAATATAAATTAGTCTGTTTTAGTTGAATGTGTGTATGTTTTTAGCCACTGACTTTGGCCATGTCATACACAAATTTTTACCAAGTGAAATCCTTATGCAATTTAGTGAAGACTTCTCCAGTTAAAAGGATAAAATGTGATCAAGACTTTATGACCAGACAAGTTGAAGAAATGATAAAGCGATGAGAAGTGGGAAAAGTGGGACTTCTGTAACACAAAATCTTCCCCAGTTCTTTTGTAGCCATTTTACCCCTGCTGCTTACTCAGAAACAGAGGAAGTATCTTAAGAATTTTATATGTGGAGCTGGACATAGTGGTACAAGCCTATAATTCCAGCACTCTGGGCCAGTGATTTAGCTCAGAGGCACCATGTCTGCTTTGCAAGCACAAGGTCCTGAGTTCAATCCTTGGTATCACAAAAGAGAGAGAACAAGAGAGAGAGAGAGGGAAGGAAAGAAGGAAGGAAGGAAGGAAGGAAGGAAGGAAGGAAGGAAGGAAGGAAGGAAGGAAGGAAGGAAG
>PVIC010041694.1:0-16073 GCA_004025085.1 Thryonomys swinderianus | reverse complement strand
TTTTTTTTTTTTTTTGAGACAGGGTCTTGCTTTGTAGTTCAGGCTGGCCCTGAGCTCACTATGTAGCCCAGACAAGCCTCGAACCCAGCAATCCTCCTGTCTCTGCCTCCCGAGTGCTGGGATTACAGGCGTGAGCCACCATGCCCGGCACTGTGGTATGTGGTATTGATTGCTGGTGGGCATGAGTCTCCACGCCCAACATTGTATGTGGTCACCGGGGATCGAACTCAGGACCTTGCGCTTGCGAGGCAGGCGCCGGAACCGCTGAGCTAACCCTCTGGCCCCCCATACTTTTAAAATTAGATTGACAATTGTTGGGGCTAAAAATTAAGCTCAGTGGTTCTAGTGCCTGACTAGCAAGTGCAAGGTCCTTGGTTTGATCCCTGGTAACCACATAAAACAATACCAGGCGCAGTGACTCACGCTCACCAGCAATCAGTGCCACATACCACAATGTTGGGCATGGTGGTTCATACCTGTAATCCCAGCACTCAGGGGGCAGAGGCAGGAGGATTTCTGAGTTGGAGGCTAGCCTTGGATATGTAGTGAGCTCAGGGCCAGCCTGAACTATAAGTGAGACCCAGTCTCAGAAAAAGAAGGAAAGAAAGAAAGAAAGAAAAAGAAAGAAAGAAAGAAAGAAAGAAAGAAAGAAAGAAAGAAAGAAAGAAAGAAAGAAAGAAAGAAAGAAAAGAAAGAAAGAAAGAGGAAGGAAGAAGAAGGGGAAAAAGATTGACAATTAACAGAAAGGAAGAACTCTTAGCAGGTAAATTCTGTGTTACAAATTCATGCACTAACAACTTTCCTTTCCTTTTATGAGAAAATACTTCAGGTTCTCATTTGGTGGTTTCTTCTTCTCCAAATATAGTTCTAATATACTTAAGAGTTTGCTTTCCACAACTCAACAGATACATGCATTTGACCATGAATTTATTCATTCCCATCTCATAAATTCCTCTGCATTCCTTAGGAAGATACCTTACCTCGCAGAAGAGAGGAGAAATAATAGATGGAAAAGGAGGAGTGTGCAGATAAATGGGACTAAATCAGAAAACCGTTACAGATGGGAGTTTGGGACTTTAGGACAATGAGGACACTACCAAAGAGTTTTGAGCAAGGTTGAATATACGGTGCATGTGTGTTTTAAGACTATACAAATATTATTGTGCATGACTGGATGATAAAAGACTAGTCAAAAAGCTGTCATGATAACTCTGACATGGGCAAATGATGGGCATGGACATGGACAGAGATAGACAGATTTTTAATTCTTTAGGAGAAAGTATTGCAAGACTGGGTTTCTAGTTGTCCTTTTAACCCACAGGAGAGGAGGTGAGCCAATGTGACTCAAAGCTATCTGGCTTCCGGAGGGGCTTGGAATAAAAAGGACATACTGAATGAATAGCATTACATGCAAGGGTGAAGTTAAGAGGCACCGGGTATGTAGGAAGAACTATCTGGATGAGAGCAATATCACTGTGCGGCTCCTCAGTCTGTGGGTCAATTGTTCTCAACTGGCTACACGTTAGTAGCATATGAACGACTTTGAAAAATATTTTTGCCATGCTCCGTGTGAGCCTAAGTAAATCAGAAGTTCTGCTGACACAAAGACTTTAAAGGGGATACAACTAGCCCAGGGTCAAGCATGTAACCAGGGTTGGGAACCACTGATATACATCATAACTGAGCCAACTGGACTGTTTGAAGTTATCTAGAGAGATTCTGTGGTAGACGCACCAAAACTTTACTTCATAGGAGAATCACCTGAGAAGCTATTTAAAAAATCCTGCTGCCTGGTTCTCCTCCCCAGAGAATGTGATTTAATTGGTCTAAGGTACAGCACTGTGTAATAGTCAGCACTGTCAACAACTGACATATAAAGAAGAGAGAGAGAGAGAGCAAGAGAGAATGAGAGCGAGAGAGGAATAAGAGAAAATGACAAAAGTCAAACCTCTGGACAATGCTGACTTTGTTTTGAAAAGAGAAAATCATAAAGATAATCATAGAAGGGCCGGAGGATTAGCTCAGTGGTTCTGGCGCCTGCCTCGCAAGCACAAGGTCCTGAGTTCAATCCCCGGTAACCGTATACAATGCTGGGCGTGGTGACTCATGCCCACCGGCAATCAATACCACGTACCACAGTGCCGGGCGTGGTGGCTCACGCCTGTCATCCCAGCACTCAGGAGGCAGAGGCAGGAGGATTGCTGAGTTCAAGGCTTGCCTGGACTCCATAGTGAGCTCAGGGCCAGCCTGAACTACAAAGCAAGACCCTGTCTCAAAAAGAAAAAAAAAAAAAAAAAAAAAGATAATCATAGAAATAAGAAAAAGTCATATTAAACAACTCAGAAGAAACAAATGTGTTAAGAAGTGAGAACGAGAATGATCACTAATGTCAAATAAACTAAGCCCAGTAGGGTACAATAGAAATCACAGCCGTTAATTCATGAGTGTCAATGCCTTTGCCAGAAGGACCAGTGGCTTCTGTCTCCTGCAACTACTCAAAAGGATGACCTTTCGTGGTCACTGTGTGAGGGAAGAGCCAGGAGTCCTATGGCACCAGATCCAGTGAATAAGGTAGGGGAGGGCACACTTCATGTTTTTATGAGCCTGGCTTTCTGTTGGATGGCACTGCATAGCAGCATTGACCACAGTTTTTATCAACCTTGTGAAGACACTCACAAATGACGACTTCCAGAACTGCTTCAGAAAGTAGCAAGAATGTTAGGGTAAATGTATTCAAGGTGAGAGGAAGTATTCTGAGCAGGATTAATATCAACGTGTCTCTCACTGTAAGAAAATGGCTTAACTTAAGCATCAACTGTAAACGTTGATCACATGGCGTTATGTCCCCAAAATAGATTCCTAGTAGCACTCTTCATAATAGGTCTAAAATGAAATAACCTATATGTAATTTTGTTAGTGAATAAATAAACCTTAGTGTATTTATATAGTGGATTCTATGTAGCAGTGAAAACAAATAAACTGCGATCACATGTAACAAGTTAGATACATGTCATAAATACAACCTTGAGAAAAAAGTTAGATGAGGTTCTTAATATGGTAGGTATAGATAATAACAAGCCAAAACTATTAAGAGAAAATATAATGGTTATTAACGGGGGGAAAGAATCACCAGAAACATAAAGGACGCACAGAGGGCTGTGTTCCCGGGAATGGTTTGCTTCTTGATGAAGGAGAAGTATAACTTGGAATGTTCCGCCTCTGAAAATGTACTTAGCTGTACATTTGTAATCTGTCTTTTTTTTCTAGGTACTCCAAACTTTCATTTAAATTTTACATTAAGTATTATGTACACGGTAGACAAGATGTGCTGAAATTCTATATGACTTGCATATTATTAAAAATTTTCTAGATACAATTTAAATTTTCCCATAAAAGGAGGTCCAGGGACTTTGGCTTCTAACCCAATAAGAAGGACTATAGAGGTTGCCACTGTGTCCTTCAAAAAGTAAAAAAGTTGAACAAACTGGAAATTGAACTCAGATCCATTATAGAGTTGAACTCTGGAGTTCCAGCAGCACACGGCTAGTGTGCAGTACGTACACGGGAGGGAATTCAAAGGACAAATCACTCTGTCTCAAATTTTAGAGACAGAAGATAAATACAGAGAATTGCAACTGTTTAACACTGTACTGAAGACTTCCTACTAGTGTAATGAGATAAGAAAAGGGAACAGAAGGTTATGAAAAAAGAAATAAAACTGTTTTTGTTTACAGATGACCTCATTGTCTATGTAGAAAACTCAAGAATTGACCAAAAATGTGGAGCTAATAAGTGATTATAGGTTAATATGCAAAAGTCACTCAGTCTTTAAAATACTAACAATTAACGAGTGGAACTTGAAATTAAAGACATATTGCCATTTACATTACTACCCTAAAAGTGAAATGTTTAGATATAAATCTAACAAAATATGTACAGGAACTATACGAAGCAACACGTTCTGAATTCTGATTAAATGTATCAAAGAATAACTAAATAAATGCAAATATATCCCATGGACATAAAGAGGAAGATTCAATATGATGAAATGTCCATTACTGGCCAAGCCAGAAACCAGTGGATGCTGGAGATGTCTGACACCTTGTTGTGAGGAGCAGCTGTTAACATGACAAAGTGATCAGTACGTCCTTATACCAGGTGGACGACAGAGCTGTGTGGGCCAGAGGTGGAATCCCCACCCAGAGGCAGGAAAGTGCCCTCGCCAGGCAACCAGGAGTGTCAGGTGCATCCAAGGTGGTCTCAGAAGTAAGTTCAGGGGGTGGATTCCAGAGAGAACTGGTACAGGCATTCTGAGATGTCAAGGGTGTTGGTTAAAGCAATACTGGAACATCAAGGTGGCTTATTGCAAGAAGGAAAAAAGAAAAAGAACAGAGAATGTAATAAAAGACACTACCCACAAAAGATATCAATGCATCCCAACTTAACCTATAGATTTAATGCAATCCCAGTCATATTTCAGCAACTTATTTTGTGCATACTAACAAACTTGTTCTAAAATGTATATGGAGAAGATAAAGACCCAGAATAACCTTTAATACAAGGAGAAATAACAAATTTGGAGAGTTGGTGCCACTCTAATTCTGAGCCTTTTTTTTTTTTTTTTGAGACAGGGTCTCATTTTGTAGTTCAAGCTGGCCCTGAGCTCACTATGTAGCCCAGGCAAACCTCGAACTCAGCAATCCTCCTGCCTCTGCCTCCCGAGTGTGGGATGACAGGTGTCAGCCACCATGCCCAGCACTGTGGTGTGTGGTACTGATTGCAGGTGGGCATGAGTCACCACACCCAGCATTGTATGTGGTTACTGGGGGTTAAATCAGGGACCTTGCGCTTGTTGGCAGGCATTGGAACCACTAAGCTAAATCTCTGGCCCCTCTAAGCTTATTTTAAATTTACAGCGATAAAGACAGTGAGGAATTGTTGGAGGAAGAAACAAATAAATCAGTGAAAAAATACAGAGCTCACAAATAGACCCACATGAATATAGTCAACTAATTTTCAACAAAGAAACAAAGACAAGATAATGTAACAAAATAGTCTTTCAACAAAAGAGATAACTAAACATTCACTTAAGAAAACATAAATCTAGTTACAAACCCTACACTCCTCACAAAAATTAATTTAAAATAGATCATAAGCCTAAATATAAAATGACAAACTGTAAGAAGATATTGTAAGAGAAAACCTACATGAATTGGGTATGGTGATAACTTTTTAGATGCAACATGACAGACATGATCTCTAAAAATAAAAATTGAAAATCTGGCTTCAATAAAATTTAAACTTTCACTGTGCAAGACAATTTCATGATAATAAAAAGATAAGACTTGGAGAAGATGTTTGCAAATGATTAATTTAATAAAAGATTGTTACCTAAAATATGCAAATGGCCCTTAAAACTCAGCACAAAGGGATAAAGATGTAGCCTGATGATAGACCAGTGGGCATGAAACCCTGGGTTTGACTCCTGGAAGCTCAAAAAAAAAACTCTCAACAATAAAAATTAATAACTCAATTAAAAAAAGGTGAAATACCTGAACTGACATTTCTTAAAGCAGAGATTCAGATGTCCAACAAGCATATGGAAACATTTAACATCATATCTTCAGGGAATTGCAAATTATAACAATGAGACACTCCTGCATACTTATTAGAAAAGCCAAAATGCAAATATTTACAACTCCAAGTGTTTGTGAGGATGTGAAGCAACAGGAAATTTTATTCACCATTAGTAGGAATCTAAAATAATACCACTGTTTAGAAGATAGTGTGTCAGTTTCTTAGAAAACAAAATGTACTCTTACCATATGATCCAGCAACTGTGGGCCTTAGGGTTACTCAAACGAATTGTAAGTTTATTTCCACAGAAAACCTGCATATGGATGTTTATAAGAGATTTACTCATAATTGCCAAAATCTGGAAGTATCCAAAATGTTTTCAGTGGGTGAATTGATAAACCATGGTATATCCAAATCATGTGATACTATCATGCTGAAAGGCAAGCAGCCATCAAGTCATGAAAAGACACAGAGAAACTTAATTGCATATTACTAAGTGAGAGAAGCTATTCTGCAAGCTCTATGTACTGTATGGTTCCAACTGTACAACATCACAGAAAGGCGAAACTACTTGGACCATACAGATCAGTGGTGAGGTGAGGAAGAGGTGAATGGGAAATCACAGAAAACTTTTTTTTTGTTTTTGAGACAGGGTCTCACTTTGTAGTTCGGGCTGGCCCTGAGCTCACTATGGAGCCCAGACAAGCCCCGAACTCAGCAATCCTCCTGCCTCTGCCTCCTGAGTGCTGGGATGACAGGCGTGAGCCACCATGCCCGGCACTAATCACAGAACATTTTTATGGCAATGTATAAGCCTCTTTTCTGTTACAAAATATCCAATGCTGGGTGCTATATAAAGAAAAAGAGTTAGTTTAGTCCACAGTCTTAGAGCCTAACAGTCAAATGTAGACAGCTCCTTTGGGTGGACCCACTGCTGAAGACCCCATTGACCACGTCACTGTATAGTAGATGGTGTTGTGGGGGGAGGGCCTGTGACAGGGGAAGAGAAGAAGCCACATAACTTCCCTCTTGCAAGAACTAACTGGGGGGGGGGCACGCGGGAGGCAGAGGCAGGAGGATTGCTGAGTTCGAGGCTTGCCTGAGCTATATAGTGAGGTCAGAGCCAGCCTGAACTACAAAGCGAGACCCTGTCTCAAAAAACAAACAAACAAACAAACAAACAAAACTAACTGGGGTACCACAAAACTTCATTATCTCCATCCAAGAGCACCTCCCCTCAATGACCTACAAACTCCCCATGATACCCCGTCCCCTAATGGTCCCATCGCCTGCAGCCCTGCCACACTGGAAATCAGCTTCCAACACATGCGCCTCTGGGGTACACACTGAAACCATCTTCAAACCACGTCAGCCATGAAACTATTCAGGACAGTAATGTAACGAAGAGGGGGTCCATCATCCACTGGTCAGAGTCCCGAAAATGCCATATGATGCCAAGGGCGAACCCTTGCGTCGTGTCTGGATGTTGAGTCACAGTGCTATGCCAGCATGGCTTAACCAAGGGTCACCAAGGTGCCGCTGGGTCACAGTGGCGTGGGATTTTGAACACAGGCGGTTGCGTGTATGTAGTGAGAAGGGTACAACCCTGTACTTTCCACTCCAGTTTTCCTTGAAACTAAAACTTCTCTCAAAACAACGTCTATTAGTTTGGTAAAGGAGACTCAAAACACCAATTTTCACATTCGCATCTGAATTTTCAACACATACTGAACTGCTATGAAAACTAGAGGGAAATGATTTTATTCTGCTGCTTTCAAAGCCAACAGTACCACTTAGGGTCCTCCTGTGTGATGCTTGAGCCAAGGTTTTCTTTCAGAGCAGAAATACAGAAAGCCCCTCTCGTGATACTTGAATGTTATTCATCATGCAGAAACTTTAACTTTAAATAATCCTCTCTGATTTTCAGATTTTAAAAGAGAATTATGGTTTATTAGGGGCCTTACAATATAGCTTCAGGATATTGCTATGGAAGTTGTAAAAGAATGTAGGCTAGGGCCGGAGGGTTAGCTCAGTGGTTCCAGCGCCTGTCTTGCAAGCGCAAGGTCCTGAGTTCGATCCCCGGTAACCACATAGAATGCTGGGTGTGGAGACACGCCCACCAACAATCAACCCCGCATACCACAATGCCGGACGCGGTGGCTCACGCCTGTAATCCCAGCACTCGGGAGGCAGAGACAGGAGGATTGCTGAGTTTGTGGCGGCTTGCCTGGGCACCATAGTGAGCTCAGGGCCAGCCTGAACTACAAAGTGAGACCCTGTCTCAAAAAGCAAAAAAAAAAAAAAAAAAAGAATGTAGGCTAATAGTTATTCCATCATTTTTAAATTTAAAAGTAGCATGAAAATAAAAGCATTGTAAATCTACTTTAATAGAAACATTTTAAGATATGATGTGTTTAAATTGGTCATGTAATAAAAAACATTTTCCATTTTGCTTTTTTTTTTTAATTACAGAAGTAATTCAAGCACCAGAAGTGAAACAAAGCATAGTATATGCGATCAGGTATATTATTTTGATTCTCTGCAGGTCATCAGTATAAAGAAATGGGTGGTTTTTTTGTTTTTGTTTTTGTTTTTGTTTTTTTAGTCAGGGTCTCGCTGTGTAGCTCAGGCTGGCCCTCAGCTCACTATGTAGCCCAGGCAAGCCTGGAACTCAGCAGTCCTCCTGCCTCTGCCTCCTGAGTGCTGGGATGACAGGCGTGAGCCACCATGCCCGGCCATTTTTTTCTTTTTAATGTTGATTCCTGAGCAGATCTTTTGCTGTCATAGAAGCTTGTGTCCCTTTCCAACTGCACCTGTTCTATTCAGAGATCATGTTATAAATAACGATCTAATTATCTACTTTGAGAGATTATCGGTGTGTTATAAGATAATGAATTAGTTTGTGCAATTGTAATTTTTTAAAAATGTCACCGGTAATATTTGGACAACAAACTCTATGAAGAATATGTAGAAAGCTATTTTCAAGACAAGGAGTCTGGGGAACCAGAGAAGGATCTTATTTCAAACAACTTTCTAGGGAATCTAGGGTGGACAGAATCTCCCAACTTAATGAAATCTTTGCACATATGATATTTGGAAAGTAACTACCCACATATTTACAGAAACGACCATCTAATCTTTCCAAACTTCATTCATCACTAGACAGTATTTCCTTGTTACCAAATTTACCGGCTAACATCCAGTTATCTGCAACCTCATTATTCTCTGATTTACTTGTCTGTTCTCCAAAGAATTCCCTTAAATGGTGTCGGCTCTCTTTTGCTTATCTTCCACAATTTCCAGCTACTTTTCTGTTCATCACTTACTCTTTGGACTCTGTAGAGATAATGAGAACCCTGCTTCCCCTTGCTTACTCAGGAGCGGTGTCTGGATGTTGCCATGGTGACAGGGTACCAAGGCAAGGTCCTGCGGGGAGCAGGGTCCGTCTCAAGGGACACGGTACACTTGCGGCAGGAGGAGTTTGTTATCTTCATTGGGAAAGAATAAGAGGTACACAGAGCATCATAAAACTACATTCTGACACTGACGGGCTTGAAAAGTACAACCAGCTCACTATTTCAAAGAAATAAATCTGGTTTTTCAATTCATCTCTCTATTTAAATGGAAAGGCAAACACAACTCAGGCTCCAGAAATATTATTGTATCACCTCTGTGTTAATGAGTTTGGAGAGGGCGTGTGTGTGTGTGTGTGTGTGTGTGTGTGTGTGTGTGTGCGCGCGCACACGATATAATAATGCTCTCAAGTAAACTAACCTTAACATCAGTTTCTGGATCTTTCACTTGCAGAGGTAGTTTGGGAGTAATTACTGTTGGCAGAGGGAAGGGGAATCATTAGTAGCTACCTGGTTATATCAAAGTCCCTGAGCATAGGACAAATAAGCCCGCATTGCTTTACAGCCTTTCAGAACAGTATTGTTGAGGGATGTCCCCCCAAAATGCTGAAAAGCTAGAGAAACCCATTCCAATAAGAGTTCTTAACTAATGAAGCCATAGTGGGCTGGCAGATAACATAGATTCTTCAATACATATTTAAACTTAGATTTTCACTCTAAACTTTTAGAAAGCAAAATTCCAGGCCATGTATTCTCTAAAATGTCACAGACATTTCAGCAACACTCCCAAATGGCTGCATAAGGGGAAAGAGGAATGATTTATTTATCAAAACCAAGAAAAAAGAGAATCACCATCTTAAAAGGCTAAGGTTAAGGGAGTGAGGTTACAAAATATATTTGGGGTTTGAAAATGAAGAAAGTAAAAGACTAACACACCACATAGGTAGTATTTTGGAATTCTAATTTCAAAGGTTAGAATGAGAACTGAGATTACACTCTTGTATATGGGAGAAAAATTTACAACTCAGTATCTTACATAGTTTCCTTTCATTAATTGGTTCCAGCCTCTCTCCCTTGTCTATTGGTCTCTATTATCCAGCACACTGCTAAACATAAAGGTGTTTTCACCCAATGTTCTGCCTAAAGGCTTCGGACTCAGGGAAATTCAAGGTAACGACTGTGTTGGAAATACAACCTCATCACATGCTACAATGGGGGGTTTCACACTTCCTGGTGCGCCAAGCCCGAAAGCTCATTAAGACCCAGGGCGGGGCCTAGCTCGGAGTTTCTGATTGGGCACGACTCACATAGCACTTCCGCTGCTCCTTCCTCGGTGACATAAGCGCTGCTTGTCCGAGGAACCCACACTGAGGGCTGTGTTCAGGATTAGTGAGCTCCACTGTGGTGAGGCATTATGGGTACCTGGACTTAAAACTCCTCGTGTCTGCATCATAACCCAGACCAGTAACATCAAATTCCACAGGGGTCAAGACTAGGTTTCAGTATCTTTTAATATCAATTTAGTCTTAGAGTGATTCTTAGTCTGGGAAATAGAATTACCCGGGAAAGTTTTCTTTAAATTGAGATATATTTGTGGGCCAGAGGGTTAGCTCAGTGGTTCCGGCGCCTGCCTCGCAAGCGCAAGGTCCTGAGTTCGATCCCTGGTTACCACATATAATGCTGGGCGTGGAGACTCACGCCCACCCACAATCAACACCGCATAACACAATGCCGGGCGTGGTGGCTCACGCCTGTAATCCCAGCACTCGGGAGGCAGAGACAGGAGGATTGCTGAGTTCGCGGCAGCTTGCCTGGGCACTATAGTGAGCTCAGGGCCAGCCTGAACTAGAAAGCGAGACCCTGTCTCAAAAAAAAAAAAAAAATGAGATATATTTGTTATACCACAGAATTCACTCTTCATTCTTACTAGCTAAATCTTAGAAGCAGCTTATGTGTTCATCAAGAAATGAATAAATATAATATGTATTTATACTTGGTGGAGGACTATTGTGCTATAAAGAAGGATCTTCTACCAAAGGAAGAGGACCAAGAGACGGAGGAAAGGAAGGGGATGAAAAAAATTAAGATGTACCATGTATATGTTCCAACCCCCCACAAGGAATTTCATCATTATGTACCACAAACATATATTAATAAAAATCTTATAAAGGGTAAATTTGAGTCATTTGTAGGAAAAGGGATATGCCCGGAAACCATAACATTAAGTAAAATAAATTAGACACACCAGTTTTAATATTACATAGTTTCTCTTATATGAAAAACCCAAAGTTAAAAAAAAAAAAAAATGAAAGGGGTTGGGAACGTAGCTCAGTGACACCATGCCGGCCAGGCAAGTGCAAGGTCCTGAGTTTGTTCCCCAGAATCGCCAAAAAACTAAAAAAATAAAAAAAAGAGAGAGAGAGCAAAGTAAAACGTACATAATAGGAAATAGGGGGATAGACCTTTTGCAAATGAAAGGGGACCAAGAGGTAGAAAAGAAGGATATAAAAAGAATTAAATTGTCTCACATTCATGCTCCAATTCCCCACAAGTATGATTACTGTGCATCACAAACATGTACGGATAGAAACAAGTGAAGTATATACATCAGTAGTTCTTATTTCTTCACTAACCTGCACAGCCAGCCTTCCCCGCAGTTCCACAGAAGCACTGGCGAGGTCTTTCAGTGTCATCTAGAAGGCACGGAAGCAGAGTCTGACTGCTGGTTTTGTCTATTTACCTGATGTGGGACAAAGTTTTCTCAGCCATGTCCTCCTATCTTGTAATATCCTCCTTCTCCCAGAGACCAGCGTTGCATCTATTGAGAGAAACAGGGTACATTCAGCTCTATAGAGTGGATCCCTTGGCAAAAAACCAGATTTTTGTGTCAAGGAACTTCGATTCAAGTTGAATCCTTGGTCCTGGCTTTTTATGCTATGGAGTCTTGGGCAAATCAGTGAGCACTTACGGATTAGGAGAACCAGCATCTGACTCGATACTTTATATATTTCTGCAAAGATCACGCGAAAAGTTTTTACATGTGTAACCACACCATCACACAGATGATCATGCATTAGGAGAGACCTACATGGGTAGAATATGAAAGGATAGAGAGAATGCAGAATTTATAACTTAACTCGATTTCTTTTTGATGTGCAGACAGTTTAGTTTGCACCTTGCTCTCATGAGCTAAAGGACACTTTCCTTTGTGGAACATTAACATTAGTGTTACCCATTCTCTGGACAGTGAAGCATCTTCTAGATGCTTTAGAGAGAAGGAGATCCTAGGCTGAATCTTTACATAGTCACTGTTTTTACACTTTCCCTGGCCTTTCTTATATTTTTAATTTTTTTTTTTTTTTGAGACAGGGTCTCGCTTTCTAGTTCAGGCTGGCTCTGAGCTCACTATGTAGCCCAGGCAAGCCTCGAACTCAGCAATCCTCCTGTCTCTGCCTCCCGAGTGCTGGGATGACAGGAGTGAGCCACCATGCCCGGCACTGTGGTATGTGGTATTGATTGCTGGTGGGCCTGAGTCTCCACGCCCAGCATTGTACCGGGGATTGAACTCAGGACCTTGTGCTTGCGAGGCAGGTGCCGGAAACACTGAGCTAAACCTCTGGCCCAATTTTGTTTTGTTTTGATTCTCACCTCTATGGAATTGTGTTACTCCTAGTACTTAATGAGTCTGGGTAAGACCACTCCTTTTAATTAATTTTCCTCTTTCATTTCCCATCCCAACCCCAGGCTCCATTCTTAAGCTTGCAATGTGAATTCCTATATCTGCAAAAATATTTTTTGATATGTGTGAATTTGGGGAGGGAAATATGCACACTCACTATAATATCGTAAAATTTCATGCTTGATTTCAGTTGGCAGTGTGATTTGGGGACCCAGCCATGGCACTATATGAAGATCTGATTCTTTCCTTTTGAGTACTGCGTGTTGTTATATCCTAGACAAGAACTCTGTTACATGTATTTGTTCGCTGGGGTGGGGAAGGGGCTTCCTGACTCTAGTTTATAGCACCAAAAGCAAGACTGCAGTGCATTTCTCTGTGTCTCCTCACGTGGCAATGTACCGGGAACATATATTTTTATTTATCATTTGTTCTTCTGCCGAGAACACATGGTTTGAACTATGGTAAATTTTCTTCACACAAAGTATTTCTTAATGTCTGTAAGAGTAAGTTTCTATTGTGCTCTTTTTTTTCTTTTTTTTTTTTTGGTGCTCTTCTTTTTAAAAATGGTCTCAGCTGTTTGGGGATTTTTATTGTTCTTTGTTAATCTTAGACTTAGTTTCCTCAGTTCCCTCAAACTTTTCTGCTGGAATTTTTGCTAAAATGGTGGTGAATTTGCAGATCAATTTGCAGATATCTAAAGCTTTAAATTGTAAGCTTATCATATATATATGCTATAAAGTAACATTAACTCGTCTAATTTATTTTAATGGAGTGTTAAATCTTCATCTGTAAAGATTTTTATTAGATAATTCCTAGAATCTTTGTAGACTCTGTTATTGTAAATGGTATTTTATTTTCTGTTGTATTTTGTAATAGCTATCAGTATAAAACCATAATTTGTCTTTGTTTAATGATATTTTATTTCTCAACCTTGATGACCTTGAATTTCCTCATGACTCTGAAAAGTTTAATCCCTTTGGCACCAGGGATTAAACTGGGACCTTAGGTATGCAAGGCAGGTGCCAGAACCACTGAGCTAAATCCCCAGCCTTCCTTGTTACCTTTAGTAGTGTGAATGTTTTTGTCTCTAAACAATGACAATTTTGTATTTTTGGTTTTAATTTTTAAAAATTTGTTATCTAGCCGGGCGTGGTGACTCACGCCTGTCATCCCAACACTTGGGAGGCAGAGGCAGGAGGATGGCTGAGTTCGAGGCTTGCCTGGGCTATATAGTGAGCTCAGGGCCAGCCTGATCTACAAAAGTGAGACCCTGTCTCAAAAAAAAAAAATTTGTTATCTAGTTGCATCAAACTAAATTTATAGTACCATATTCCCAAGTAGCATTCAAAGAAATCAGCCTTCTCTAATCCTAGACCAGTCACACAGGAGTTATGAAACCACACTCTTTCCATGTCAGAAAAGTAGCAGTTTTCCAATAAGGCTTTTTCCACCCGTGGGGGAACAGAGGGTAGACCAACCCCTGACTGAAAAGGAAATACACACAAAAAAATTTCTGATAACACAAACCGATATAATTATGGCAAAGGTACATTTTTGGCTTATAACTGAATGATTGCTAAATCCAAATTAAATCTCGTCCCTTTCTTCTTCTTGTTCTTTCACACCTTAAAAATACTCTGCTGTCTTTCTGTCTTTAAACAGCTTCTAATTCTTCCTTGATATATACTAAATATATTTTCTTCCCTAGTTTATCATCTCTTTTTCTTTTTTTTGAGACAGGGTCTCACTTTATAGTTCAGGCTGGGCCTGAGCTCACTATGGAGCCCAGGCAAGCCTGGAACTCAGCAATCCTCCTGCCTCTGCCTCCCGAGTGCTGGGATGACAGGCATGAGCCACCATGCTCAGCACTGTGGTCTGTGGTATTGATTGCTGGTGAGCGTGAGTCACCACACCTGGTATTGTTGTGTGTTGTTGCTGGGGATCAAACCAGGGACCTTGCACTTGCTAGGCAGGTGCCAGAACCACTGAGAGAAATCTCCAGCCTAACTTTATCATCTTTTTCTACTCTATTCTTTGTTATGTAGAACAATTCATCTCTGCAAGAATAACCACTTGCTCTCTTTGGGAAGGCAAAATAACATCCAAAGAGCAGGCTGTGAATATTCTCGCTGGTGACTTTCATCCTTTCTACTTATATGTTTTGGCATATTGCAGATAGATTATTAGATAATCAGGTAGAAATATTTGAAAACTTTAGTTCCTTTAGCTCACTGTCCTCTGTTTTATCAGTTTAACCCCATGATTTGTCCAATACAACATCTGCCTTCTTCTCCAATGTTTCCTATTTAGGTAGCTAATATACCTCTATTTATTTATTTAATGCATGCAAATATATCACATTGCTAATCTGCTCTGAAATTGTATTTAACTAAATTTCACTAGTTACCCAGTTATTTCTGTAATTTGCTTTTGGGTCTAATTCAAATATTTTACATTGTTCTTAAAATTCTATTCTGATGGCCTAGCTTATGAGGAGTTTCAGAAACTAGTCTCTGTTATCCAACCTACTATGCCGTTCTCCAATCATCATGCTGCATGCAGAATTTGATAGGAATGCCATCCATGTGCTCACCCAAACCTTTGATAAATATGTCAGAAAGGACAGGCCAGGGAAAAACCCTGAGGCACACCAGCATAAAATCTCCTTCAGCTTGACATGGAATTAGCATTCTTGGACATGAGTCTTCAATTATTGATGAAGCCACCTGACGTACTTGCTTCCACTCCACATTTCTGAGTGTTACCCACAAGAATTTCACGAGAAACACAGTCAGGTGCTGTGCTGAAGTACTAACACACTGTGTGGCCAGCGTTTTTCGACCTATTCCATTAGTAAACTCATGTATTGCTCAGCTCTTCTCTAGTTTCCAAGTTAAACTACATTAGGAAAAAGAGATAACTTAAATTTCAACTGGGTACAATCTATACTATCAGAGAACTGGTTCATTGATCCTCTCAGCTCTCCACACTCTGTGATGGCTCCATTTTCTTGCATCTCTTCATTCTTTGAGCCAAGATGGCTACCAGCAACCAGGCAGCCATTTTCTTTACTACCTTAGAACTGAATCTCATTGTCTCTGACTAAATCATGGGCTTATCTCTAAACTGAGCCCAGGAAGATGAGACTATCCAAATGGCCAGTCCTGGTCCACCAGCTCACCCTGTACCCTGAGGCTGAATTCTGTTGCACCCAAAGTTCATGAAGTGGGAAAGCTTCCTGGATAATAACAGTAACACCAAAAGAAGAATAAACATATATTTTCTACACTCAAGAAAAGTGTTTTAAGGGCTGGGTATATAGCTCAGTGGTGCCACATCTGCCTGGCTAGTGCAAGGTCCTGAGTTCAATCCCTGGAACATAAGAAAGAAAGGAGGAAAGAAAGAGAGAGAGAGAGAGAGAGCGAGAGAGAGAGAGAGAGAGAGAGAGAGAGAGAGAGAGAGAG
>PVIC010041693.1:0-16111 GCA_004025085.1 Thryonomys swinderianus | reverse complement strand
AGAGGAGAGGAGAGGAGAGGAGAGGAGAGGAGAGGAGAGAGAAAAGAAAAAAGAAAAGAAAAGAAAAGAAGAAAAGAAAAGTGATGCAGCCTCCTGCCTGGTATTCCCTCTGCAGGCACACCCTCTAGAGAATGGTGATGGCCCCAGGATGACATCTAATGTTCACAGGAGAACGAACAGTACAAGACAAGTACATCAGCCTCCGAGAGAAACTGAGATGTGGTCTCTCTGTGTCTGCT
The DNA here is from genome assembly GCA_004025085.1 of Thryonomys swinderianus. Taxonomy (NCBI): domain Eukaryota; kingdom Metazoa; phylum Chordata; class Mammalia; order Rodentia; family Thryonomyidae; genus Thryonomys; species Thryonomys swinderianus. The sequence continues at coordinate 15,872 of PVIC010041693.1, read as the reverse complement.
TGGTGGCGTGGCACTTGTATTGGCATAGACCACATGATGCTAACTATTTCACTAATCCAGGGAAAAGGATGAAAGTCTGGCACCCCCGTGCCATGTCTTTGAATTCTGCCTTTTTCCATCAAGTCCTTCTTAGTGCATTCTTCAGCCCGTGAGATGAGCTGGAAATACAAGGCCTTCTCCTGACTCCCTGGAAGCCACAACATAGCTGTGTGACATGAGAGGACAGGAGTGCAGATAAGATCCATGTAAGTCCCGCTGCTGCAGGCCTTACTGCTAAATATCATATTTCACCCACAGCAACCTTTCCATCAATCTAAAGATGGTTTCATGTTAGAAATTTTAAAAACCAGCTAAAATACCTTGCCCTAGACAAAATTCAACAGCTGCCTAATATGCTGTTTCATTTGAAGCATCCTACTGGTTCCCTGACTAACTCTTTTGACACCTGAAAAACAATTCCCACCTCAGAAAAGGGTCTCAGAGTCCACACCCAATCCCTCAGGCACCAAGGAGGGTTTAACACCACCATGTGCTCAGGAGATAACTAGACTTACAAGTACGACAAAAAGGGCCACTAGGAAGGTGGCAAGGGTATTCAGTGCATAGGTTTCCTTCAAGCGTCAGCAGCACTGACGGTGGAATGGTTGGCACCCAGCTCTTGTTGGGGTGTATGGTAGATATCGTAGCTCATCTACCTCTGCAAGAGCTCCACTCTCGATCTCTAATGAACAAATGTCTGAATGCTCATTTAACATTGACTTCACTGCAATGCGTGCCTAACGTTCCTGGAGCACAACACTGGGGCCATGCTCTACTGCAGTTAACCAGTGAGTTAAAAGGTTATGGCTTCGAGGCTTAGAGACGGAACCGTCACATAACGTTGTTTCCTTAGAGATTGTGGCCAGAGTTGCATGACTCACTCACTCAGGGACTTCATTTGTAGACCATGCCTTATTAGCGAATTAGCTGGAAATTGTAAGCTGAAAAGGGCTTCAAATTTGGACTAAATTATGGCCGGATAATTGTTGTAATCATAAAGGTAATGCAGCTCAGAAAAGCTACATATAAAGTGTGATAAAATAATAATGGTATTTAGTGACAAAGACACAGACATAGTTGAAACATAATTCTGGTTTTAGAATGCCCTTTGGAAATAAGGATGTCATTAAAGTATCCAGCTAATTATTAAGCCACCCATTTCATTCTGGTACTTAGGCTTTCTCTGTAGTGTATGTACTGCATAAAAGTAAAATTTTCTTTGGGAGAAGAAAACTTAGCACAGTGATAAATCATATTATTCATTTAAGCCAGTGTATAGAGTACATAGGTGTTTTTCCTTTAAAAGATTATATCCTATCATTTTAAGAACTGCTCTATCAATTACTTACTGATTAACCATAAAATAAATTGACATTTTCATTAAAGGAACAAAAACAAATTATTATATGACATTCCTCTATTGAATAAAATTTTTTATGTTTTCACATGTGAAACTCCATTTCTAAAATCTCCTGCTCTTGGAAGCCTCAGAAAGGTAAAGATGAGATGGGAATTTTAAAATACTGAGAAGTTTAAAATACTGAGAATACAGAGTGTCAATACCTAAGGCTATAAAGTGTGTGTGTAAGTTTAATTATCTTCGTTCATACCCAAATTTCAAAATCTTAAAATGTATTTATTTATACTCACCTAGTCTAAGGCTAGTGTTTTGTTTTGTTTTGTTTTTTAAAATGCTCTGCTGTGGAGCTTTGTTTCTGCTTACAATGAAGACGATCCGTATCGTGCCATTGACTTGTGCCCTCGCAGGAGCCAGGACACAGGAGGGCTTTGCACAGTGCTCTGACAGTTCTTGGCTTTCAACAGGCCCTGTGCACCCGGAGCGCACACAGGCTCTTGCTTCTCTCTAGTCAGGGCCCGAAGTCATCCTAGTGAAAGCAAGAGCAGGAGCCTGTTCGTCCTTCTTCTGTCCATACACATCTGTGCCTTGGCTTAGAGAGTGTGTTCACTTGCCCCACTTGCTCTTTCCGCCAAAGACAGAAGAACCACTTTGCATGTTCAGTGAGGCAGAAGAAGCAGAGCTGCACTACACTGCACGGAAGCTAAATGGACAGCAACCTCTCATCCTCGATAGACCCAAAGAGGAAGATCTTGGGATAAACACAAAGACCAAGAATCACCTCCACTTAGGAGATAGCTCTGAGGGCCAGAAATTTCCCAGAGAAGCCCCAGTAATAGTGAAAACATGAACACCTGACACAGGAAAGGTATGAATTCTTGGGGGACATGCCAAGAGGAGGGAGGATTCCCCGCAGCACTTCGCCCCACGTTTGGGCGCCAGCTGTCGTCTGGCCCTGCTGGTTCCCATACCATCTCTGTCCAGCGACCTCGGGAGGGTGAGCGGGACTAAGTCACAACTCCCAGACTCCATGTGGGTCGAGAAGCTTCCCTCTTTTTTATTATGGATGTTACAGGCATTTATATAGGATGGCTTGGGATGTAATTGGATGAGAGGGCCGGAGCAGTTTCATGGTGGGGTGGGATTAGGCACAAGAGCAGAAGTAGCATTTAGCAATGTATGATTGGTCTGCGTCATCTGCGTCAGCTGCCTCACCTGCGTCCCAGGCATCACCTGTGTCCTCTGCATCACCTGCATCGCTGTGGCTTCTAAAAGGCTCATTGTATCTATTCATCTGCCAGGAGAGAGAGCGAGAAGAGAAGAAGTGGAAGCACCTGGAGAAAGGTTTGATCACTGTAAATAAAGGGGAGAGGAGGTTGCAAAGAGGGAAAGGAAGGGAGGAAACAAAGGAATCAAACTACATCAAGTACAGACGTGAGCACCTCCCTTTGATGAATGTGATCATTATATATATTTAAATTGTACCTATCAAATTAATTAATTGATTTTTTTAAAAAATACAGTGAGAGCCATGAGCAACAGGTTGTTGGTTGACCCTACTGGGTATTTCATCATCAATTAAAAGTAATAAGGTAAGTCTGTTACAATAACCCAACTGGATCACTGAAAAAGTGGAAGCATCTTTTGAAACATTCTCAACAACTGGCAATAGTTCAGCAACAGTTTCTCTTACTCTGTTGGACTATGCCTGGCGGTTCAAAAATGAAAACACCCTAATCACATAACAGGTCCTGCTTTTATCAGCAGATTGCTGTAGATTTGACACCTCGCACAGCATAGCAGGCTATGAGCCAGAGCTGGTCATCTTTCTGAACTTCAATTCCTCCTTTCTAAATAGTGACAATCGTGCTTACTTTTTAAAGTGAGACTATTTAGTACACCAGATGTGTTTAGTAGTGCTATGAATTACTTTCAAAATTATTACACCTAAAAAACTCAGCAGTTTGTAATCCCCAATAAAGAGAAAACGTCTTACTGACACTTTGCTTAGAACGGTCGAGGGGGGTGAGACTGTGGGGGATGGGAAAAAATGAGAATTAAATATCTGTCATGTACTGGTAGAAATTCTCAATGTTGATTGTGACCATAAACGTGTATATAGATATAACAATAAAACCAATTTTTAAAAAATAAAATTAAAATTAAAAAAGTTAACAAAAGGATGTATCTTCAGGACATACTCATAAGTGAAATAAATAGGTTACAGTTGTGTACATATCATACTTGTTTTTTGGTATGAAAAACTGAATGAGTTCTAGAACATATGATGAATATTGTGAAATAAGAAATATTCAAAGGGAAATGTTGTGGAGGAGTGAGTAATGAGGGGTAAAGGAAAAATGTGATGGTAGGGCCAGAGGGTTAGTTCAGTGGTTCCAGCGCCTGCCTCACAAGTGCAAGGTCCTGAGTTCGATCCCCGGTAACCACATACAATGCTGGGCGTGGTGACTCATGCCCACCAGCAATCACTACCACATACCACAGTGCCAGGCATGGTGACTCACGCCTGTAATACCAGCACTTGGGAGGCAGAGACAGGAGGATTGCTGAGTTAGTGGCTTGCCTGGGCACCATAGTGAGCTCAGAGCCAGCCTGAACTACAAAGCGAGACCCTGTCTCAAAAAAAAAAAAAAAGTGATGGTAATAAAAAAGGAAACAAAGCTTATGTATTTAGGGGTGGAGGGTTGTGGAGTGGGTTGAAGTACAAGAAAAAATGAGAATTAAATTATGTCATATACTGGTACAAATTCCCAATACTCAGTGTGATCATGATGTGTATAACAATGTACCAATAAAGATAAAAATTAATTTTAAAATGTTAAAAGAATGATCATTTAGAAAAAAGTTCTATCTTTAAAACACAATTCACACAATAAATCTATAGTGTAGTGCTCGCTTTGGCAGCACATATACTAAAATAAATCTATAGTGTGTTCAAGTAGATCCCCTGTACATGCAATGAAGGTGAGCCATGAAAATTGGTTCCCTGGTATTATCTTCCCTACCTCATTTTTTAAAAGAAGTAAATGAAAATGTAGATAATCAAGCAAAGTTTCCAGAAGAGGAGTCAGACTGTACATCATGTAAAGGAATCTTTGTCCTTTACATACTTGCTTTTACACTCACAATATTGTCAAATAAATCCTGAGAGATGAAATTTCTTCAACCAATCCTCTGCAGAGAAGCCTAAAAGCAATTTTTCTCACAATGAGACTTATTTTCTTAAATGACAGAAATAGACTTCAAAAAAATCACTTGTGCAATTCCCTCGAAAATCTAACTCTCAAAAGCTACAGATGAGATCAAATAATAAAAACAACTGTCTATATCAAATCAAAAGAAACAACATACGTGTAATGTGCAACATTCCAAAATAGCAAAAGAATGTAACCTTCAATATATAACAAATTCCACATTCTTCTTTAAAATACTGTCATTAGCAAGCAGAGAGCTGTCTGTCTCTGTGCCATCTTTAATCTGCACACAGCAGGGTGGACAGGAGGGAGTAAAATGCTCCTGTTGCAGTTTGGCTTGCTTTTCTGATTTTGTTTCAGTGTACTTTTGAGTACAGAGGCGATTTGGAGCCTAGACTGCACCCAAGTGTGGAAAAGTGGAGCCATGAGGGATACTGAGGAAGGTACAGAGGCCATCAGCACTGGCCTCGAGGTCATATCAAGCCAGGAAATAATGAGACTGCAAGTATGAGAAAGCAGCAGATATCTGAAGCTGGCTAGAGAGCATCAAAGCAGACATCTGCTCTGGGATATATCCTGATGTCTGATACTGACAGAAGAGTTGAGAGACTGTATGGTTCCAAAATACCGCCTGAGGAGACTTGTTTGACCTTGTTAAATAGTAAGAGATTAACTTTATTTAATATAGGTCTCACTATAACTTGGTCTTAAACATCCAGTAGAAAAGTTTAAGGAAAATTGTTTTTATTTATTATTAATTATAGACCAAGCCATTGTACTTGCTTTTCCTCAAAATACGCTTACATAAAATAAAAAGAAAGGGAGATATGTCAGGAACTGTGGATGACTTACTCAGACTTATGACTCACTTACTTGGATTTACCAACATCTATTCTGCCCTGTGGGATCAGCGACTGGGATTATTCTAGACATCTGTCCAGCAATAAAGATTATTGCACTAAGATTATTGGCTGTAAAACCTACTTACCAGGATTTACTAACTCGGATTTAAGGATGTCTGCCCTGCCCTTCCGGATCTTCAACTACAGGGAATTGTTGTGGATAACTGCCCTGTCTTATGCACGCTAGGATTTTGGATGTGAAGACTTGATACCAAAAAAAAAAAAAAAAAAAGTTGTGGTGAGCTTGGGGCATTGATTCTTTCTGTTTGTGTGGTATTTCACCTTTTGCTGCTACTGCTCTGCGTAGCAAGAGTCCAACTCAGCCTCAGCCCTTTCCTCAAAGTTCTAATTTTGTTATTTGTTGGTTTTTAATCCTTTTGCTGTGGGACTCGTGGGAGACTGGAGTTTGCCACAACGGTTCTGGCTGCATCCCCTTACCCTACCTCCCACAGTCTTCAGCTGTGTTTCTTTTGTTTCTTGTTCTTCAAGTATCTTTTCCTTCTCCTCTCATTCAGCTAATACTCATTCTCCAGACTTCAAAATAAACTGGGGAGTTTCCCACTTTGAACAGTCAAGTCATGCAAAGCCAGCATGAGGCAATGCTTGGTGCGCTGGAGCTGTGGCTATAGATTCGAGTTCACTCTTGCCCTGAGCAGGAGGAGGTAAGGCTGCCTGGTGAGGAGAGCTGCAAGTCAGAGTGGACCCCAGGGACCTTTCCAGTGCACAGCAGGGACAAAAGACAATTATGCAACCAAAACTGAATCAACCAGAGTTTCTCTACAAGTAATATAAAGTTCAGACTAAGATGCCCTAGAGACTGAGACCTACTCCAACTGAATTACAGTAAAGACTGCAAATAGCTCTGAAGTCCCCTGTGTAACTGATACATTCAGTGATGTTGAAATAATTAGCTACCCAGTTGAGGGGAAAAAAATAGATGATTACTCTTACTACAACCCCAAATCAAATGTAAATGGATTGAAAAGCTTCAATGTAAAGGAAGAAAAGGAAACTAAAAAGTAATGAGAAAAAAATCAAAGACCCAACTATATAAAAATGTGGAATTTCTGTACTACAAAATACGGCACCGACAAATTACAGGTAAGAGATAGGGTAGACATCAATAGGTGCAGGTAAAGATTAGTACAAAAACTAGCTGCCAACCCATAATCTACATGAAAAATGGTCCATGAATAGGAATATTCAGAGCATGGGTCGCAAACAGATAATACTGTAGTATCTGGGCGAGTAAAGTGGGATGTGCAAGAATGAACAAAAACAGTGAGAGTAGAGGAGGAGGCTGAGAGGTGACTACGTCGAACAGGCTGTTGAGAACATGGGAGACCCAAAACTGAGTAAATTCAAAGGGACAAATTGGCAAGTTCCATGATCCGTGCAGAACTACTGGATAAAAGGAGAGATAAAGTATCATGGACACACTGGAGCAATAATTTAGAGAATAAGCAACAAGAATTGAGGAACAAATGTTTGAGGAAGTAAAGAGGCATTTGGAGGACAGTGTCCAGAGGAGAGGAAGCCACCAAGTGGGTGAGCGTTTACTAAGAAGAAGAATGTGGGGAGGAAATCACTGTGTGCTTCAGGGTGTTGTTGTTACTTACATTTAAATAAATACATGTGTGAATTTGCCTTTAGTTTACACGTGCTAGGGATGTGAATAAGAATTCTAATTACTCCAATTCAGAACACATACTCCAAAAGCCACAATGAAGAGTCTATAACTGGCTCTATTAATAAAAGAACAACAAATTATTAATTATCATAATAAATGTTAAAAACAATTTTCCACAGGGAGATTGTAAGAAACAGGAAGATGGGAAGAGGATCTTGAAAAGGGAGGAGAAGAGGGAGGTAGAGGAAAAGGGGAGTGAAAATAATTAAGATGCTATGTGTACATGCACCAATTCCCCAAAACAAATATAATTACATGTGCTGCAAATATATACTAATTAATTTTCCACTGCTGAAATGAATGGCCCTTAAAATAACTCCACACACATGGCCGCCACTCCCAGCAGGAACACAGCATAATTATCTGGCAACAGCAAGAAACTGCACACTTGAAATGGTTTCTTGTCCTTAGGATACCTATGACTGCCACCTGGAAAATTCACTCATCTAGCCCCGATTAGAACATTTGCTGAACTCTTCCTCTAACATTATTATGTTTACTGGGAGTAAAGACAGAGACTGTAAAAACCCTAAAGAGCCTAACTGACTGCATTGAGCTGGCCAGGTTCCCTCTTGGTCTTGCTGCTCATAATGTTTCTGCATGTGGAGAATTCAGTTGCTGTAAACAGTGGCCTTCATCTACTTCTTAACCTTAGAAGCTACTGACTTTCATGACTGAAAAAGTCATGAAAATGAGCAACTTTGAAGAACATTAAGATGGAAATGCTCTTCACACTCCCTTGGGATGGTTATAAACAATCTGTGAATTTTATAGATCTGATGTTCAGAAACACAATTCTGGGATCCAGGGAATTTAGTTATTTTTAAAGTCATCAGATCGGTGAGATCATGAAAGGAACAAGCAGAAAGGAGGGAGATTGAAGCAAACTTGCAAGGAGCTTAGATATTTAGAGATGGCATAGGAGGAAGAGCAGTAAATGCGCAATGAAAGAAGGTATAAAACATTAGGAAAAACCAAGGAGAAAGTAAAGTTCTGAGAATGAAAGTGGGTGAAGTGTCTCTAAAGAAAAGGAGCACCACCTGGACCAAACACCACCTTTTGGCTCTGTACGAGACAGGAATCAGGAGAGCAAACATTTCCCACAACCCATAGTACCCTTGGCGCCAGATGTGTTTATCAACTGTCTTATGATCTCTCAAATGGTAAATAATCAGTAAATTAGAGTTCACCCGTGGTAACAATCATGGAATTTTAAATAAGTATCTTTCACTCTTTGCATGAAAATGTCTTGACAGGCTACATTTACATTTACTGACAGTGAAAGAATTGTGCCAAAGTGTTTGTAATTAAAGAATAAACTTCTTGAAGGAATAAATATGATACAGAAAGAAAATAAAAGAGCATGTATAAGGGGGGAGGAGGGGGGAGTGGGTAGGGATATGGGTAAAAATGAGAATTAACTTGTGGCATATACTGGTACAAATTTCCCAATGTTATATGTGATTTTGAGATGTATATAAATTGTACCAATAAAGAATTCAATTAAAAAAAAGAATAAACTTCTTATATCAAAAAGAAAAGAACAAAATATATTGAACCACATATTATGACCTGACATGTGATAAATATCTTTAAGAAAAACAAGATATAGTGTGATGTCAACCATATTAAAAAAAATCTTAACTGTGGGCATTTGTGTGTGTGTGCACAAGTGGATGTATGTGTGTGTCCATGTGTATATATATTTTGTCTTAATATCCACTATTAATGAGGAAAATACTGGAATTTACAAACCTATCAGTAGTGACCCCTGGGAAGAAGATGGGAAGTGAGGGTCATATGATTTAAGAACGGTATGATTCTTTGTTACTATTTGTATATACTATGTCAATTTTTTAATTGAATTCTTTATTGGTACAATTTTTTTTTTTTTTTGCTTTTTTTTGAGACAGGGTCTCGCTTTGTAGTTCAGGCTGGCCCTGAGCTCACTATGGTGCCCAGGCAAGCCACCGCAAACTCAGCAATCCTCCTGTCTCTGCCTCCCGAGTGCTGGGATTACAGGTGTGAGCCACCACGCCCGGCATTGTGGTATGCGGTGTTGATTGTTGGTGGGCATGTCTCCATGCCCAGCATTATATGTGGTTTCCGGGGATCGAACTCAGGTCCTTGTGCTTGCAAGACAGGCACCAGAACCACTGAGCTAACCCTCCGGCCCATGGTACAATTTATATACATCTCAAAATCACATATAACATTGGGAAATTTGTACCAGTATATGCCACAAGTTAATTCTCATTTTTACCCACATCCCTACCCACTCCCCCCTCCTCCCCCCTTATACATGCTCTTTTATTTTCTTTCTGCATCATATTTATTCCTTCCCCTCATCATATTCCCACACCAAGTTTCCTATAGAAATATTCCTCTCTATAAAAGTTGTCCTACTTTCTAGAACTCATTTGCATCTACAGGTGTTCATGCCAAAGAGAAGATCCGGAAATTGTCTATCTGTGATCTATGTCAGTTTTTAACACTGTCACCAAGTGTCCTTGGCCAGACAGCTCCCTTGCTCTTAGACTCACGGCAAGAGAGAGATAATGGCAGAAGGGGATGATAGAGCAAAGCCGCTCACCTCATGGGAGCTAAGAAGCAGAGAGACAGAAAGGGACTAACTCAGCCAGAGAGCAAAAGGCCAGGGGCCAGATAAAGTCCCCAAGGCCACTTTCCCATCAACTTTCCTCTTCACCAGCTCCTGTTTCCATCACCTACCAGTAAAACCATCAAGTTAGGATCCTGCAATTGAGCTAGAGTCCTAGTGGACACAGATGCTTCCCAAAAGCCTATCAGCTAATAATGTACCTTTATCACGTGAGTTTTGGGAGATATTTCAAATATAAATATCATATATATTTACGAACAATATGTGAAAATAACGGTTAAGTCATCCATAATCTTACAACCTAGAGAACTACAGTAAATCCTCAATTTAGGAACATTCAAGTTAGGAACTTGCATAAACACCAATGGACTTCACATTATGAACATTTGTAGATAGGAACAAATCATTGGAGCAGCTCACATATCTGCCAGATGTTGTCACAGTTTTGTGGCTTAGGGTTAAGGGAAGGAGGCAATTGTGGCTCACAGATTCTTTGGTGTTAATCATCACAGTCTCCCTGTCCAGCTCTGCTGTTCAAACGGAATCTGAGTGATTCCCAGCCTGCCTGCCCCCCAACCCCAGATTTCCTGACATAGTCTCACTCCACACCTGTCTCCTTTCCAGACAGGAAGAGCAGGGAGCTGATTTATTGTGCCACCCAGCAACTCTGTTCACACAAGACCTGCAGTCATGAGAGTCTATAAAATGTCCATTTCATAGACACCAGGAAATGATCTTCACCACAAACTAAATTCTATCCTGCAAGCCTTCTCAAATGCAATGCAGACATTCAAGCACTGAAAGAATCACTCCATTAAGGAGATCTGTATAAAAAGCACCTTTTTGGGAATAGCTACTTTCTAAGGACCTGCCCAGTCTTTCCAGTGCTGCCTCCTGTCACTAGCTTCAGCCACTGGGTCTCTGGGTAGCAGGAGGTATTTCCACTGGATCTTCAGACAGAGCTTGAGATTCCCTAGGTTCAGCCACTAATGACTGCAAGGTCAACTTTGGGCTTTGCCCATGGATGTTGAAGGAACTTTATTCTACTGGTTTTCCCTCTTTTAGTGATAGAATGGTTTGAAAAGACAAAATATTCATTGCTGCCCTGTTTCTGTCTTGAGAAAGCTGCCTTGTATCTTTATTATCTCTCATAAACTACTGTGTGTAACAGCTCTAGCCAAGAAAGAATGTATTTCTAAAGCTTTGGTTTTCATTATTGCTTTACCTGAGGGCCCAGAAACCAATAAGAGTTCAACAAAGAATTGTACAGGTGATGAACATTAGTTGACTCTTTTTCCTCCCTGTCTGTTTACCAATGGCTTCTCATTCCCCTCATATCATACCTCTATCATAAGTAAAGCCCTTGCCCTGGGAAATAATCTCTTTGATAAAAACTTGATCTTTAACTTATATTTTACCAATGTGAAATCCTTTTCCTATGTGTGTTATAAGGCATGATCTCCCAGGCCTGTAGACATGCACAATTTTAAATGAATTTTTAATTTTTCTATTTCGAAGTCATTATAGATCAAGACTATATTTCTGCTGCCTGTCTGTCCCTGGCATGAAGGCATACAAAGTCATCAAGTTGCAATAGGAAAATTGCATTAAAATTCTAGCTCTGTAACTTACCAGTGAGAGGCTGAATATACAAAGGGGGCTAATGTTCCTGCTCCACAGAAGGGTTCTTAAGGGATATACGGCTTAACAGATCAAGTGCTCAGCCTTCATGCAGTCATATTGGTGCCTTCAGTGTCTCTCTCTCACCCAGATATAGGCCTACTCAGACCATCAGGGGCACCAAGAGAGCCAGATGAACAAGCAAAACAACATCCTTCCCTCCATGTCCTCTTCTATGTTCTTTCTTCTGTAAACACTCCCTCTCTTCACTGCTAACCAGCTGGATTTGAACAAAGTTATTTGCTCATTATCCCCCTAGCCATCACAGAGGAGGCTCCACCAAGAAGACATACATACATGCAGAAGATGTGAATTCATTGTCTTGCAAAGAGTATCTAAGGAGGAGCCAAAAGTTATAGTTCTAGTGTTTTTTGTTTTGTTTCAGTTTTATGATTGTCAGTTAGTCTTTCTGAGAATCTGTTTCCCAGTCTAAAAGAGAAATATAACACCCATGTTAGTCAAGTTTCCATCACCATGACAAACACCTGAGAGTAACAATTTAAGGAGAAAAAGTTTATGTTCACTCAAAAGTTGGGGAGGGTTTAGTCCATGGTTAGTTGGCTGCATGGCCTTTGGGCCTGTGGCAAGGTGGAAATATCCTGGTAGAAGAGTGCTGTGGAGCAAAGCCACTTACTATATGGCAGCTAGGAAGCCATCAGGGGGACAAATACTCAGAGCATGAGAGGAAGGGGCAAGGGACCATATAGAGTCCCAGTGCCACACTATCATGATTCATTTTCTTCAGTAACCTTCCAGATATTTGAATGTTTGGAGGACATTCTAAACTCCCAACCTAACAATGTCCTATTTTCTCCCTCCACAGAGCATTGTGAAACTTCAGTTCCTTCAAAGCAGACGCTGCAGGCAGGATGGTACTGCTGAGGCTGTCTGAAAGTGAGGGACATGGAGGCTTTGTCCACAGCTTATGGCACAGTGTGGTCCCACATAGGGAATCTCCTACCTGGGAGATTCATTTTCCTGACTCTCATGATTCTGCTGAACAGCTCTTGCCAGTGGGATGCCCTACCACAATCTGTCTTCTGCAAAAAAAAAAAAAAAAAAGGTTATAAACTGGATGGTTTATAAACAAAAAGTTCATCTCTCAGTAATCAGGAAACACCAAGTCCAAGATCAAGCACAGGTAGATTTCCTGGCTGTGAGCTGGAAGGCTTTTGTGTACTTCTTGTATTTTAATAGCAATGTTGTGAAATCCAATGAGTTTGCAAAATCAAAAAGATTTCAGTGATTTCCTTAGGTCTCCTAATGAGATTTCTTGAACACAGGGCATTCTAAGATTCCCTCTGAGGTCAGGTGGGAAACCCAGAATCCACTTATTGTCCAGGAGGACATTCCATGGAGACTGTTTCAACCATTCCTGCCTCTGCCTACATTAACCTATGTGTTAGCTACCACCTGGTGCTGACTTCCTTGATGGAGACTCTCCAGTTCTCCTGATGCCCCTAACCCCTCCTAGACCCTTCTCACAGCTCAGGGGCCTGTCTGGTCCTGAAAATCGTGATGCATAGATTCTTCCAGCTCTATGGTCTCCTCCACAGTGACTCAGACATGGACCTTGGTGCCTTTTCCACATGGCAGCACTGACAGCAATTTCTGAGTCACTCACTGGGGAAGGAAACAGAGGACACTTTGGAGCTGTGTTACTGGGTAAGGAGGCAGAAGAGGTCAGGAGAAAGGACTCTTTTCTTCTAAGCATCTCTGCAATATCAGGCTGTCAGTTCATGGGATTTGGACTCTGTATGACCTGCTAGGATTGCTCTTATTTGCATACAGTAACTTGGTAAAGCAAAAGGAATACTGAGCTAGAGATGAGATCAGGTTACAGAATACTAATAAACTGATTATTCGGTGTGACTGCCATCCATATGTCTCCATCCCACAATCTCAGTCGACTCTTGATCTGTTTCTCTGATTGCTGTCCAAAACCATGTATCGCAGATGTGCTCTGGGGAAAAGGCCCAGCAGCCCCTGCTCAGGGTCCTACACCAAGGTGTCTAAGGTAGAACCTCCCCATTCCAAGCTCAGTAGCTGTGACTTGGACACTTCCAGAATCTGCTCTATGGACATTAAATGTGGGCAGATGGACGCAGGCTCTAGGAAAGTCTCTCTTCCTCTTGCCCAGTCATGTTTTAGAGATCTGAGATACAGCTAGCAAGTCTCCACCAATCTTTTCCACAAGTTCCTGCAGTACCTCTGTCCTCTCTCCACACCAGGGTGACCTCCCTTCAGCCATCCCCACCCTCCCTCTCACCAGTCTGGGGTGGCCCTGTGTGCGTGCGTGCACACACACACACACACACACACACACAGACATACACACACCTCATGAAGAGGTTACCTTGCTGTATAGTTTTTGTTTATGGACAATATTCAAAAATGCAAAATCCATATATCACCTGAGCTGCTTCAGTTCTCTACTGAGTATACTGTTTATTTAAGTAGAGTTCCAGTCTTCTCTTTCCCTCAAGACTGGAATGCTGAAAACAATAATTTCACATAAAATGACATTTGACTATGTGCTTGGCGTTATTTTAAAAAATAAACGATGCCTTGTTTTCCACTTTCTAAGCATATGACAAACCATCCAGTTGGTTGTGGATTATATTTCCTCATGTTCTGCCCTTCATCTTTTATAAAATAAAATTCCCATCTCAGCCTTTCTGCTGGGGTTCTTTTGTGTAGTTGGATATTTTTTCCTGTTTCCCCGAGCATTTCTATGGTTACAGAGTGTGTACCTAATGAGTTGATTTAATTATTATATTTGTCAGATAATCTCAATGAGTAATTAGGCTTGTTTCGATCACTTTCTGTCCAATACTGGGACTTGCTTAATGAAGAGGCGTGCCTGGGTGCTGAGACACAGTCCAGTCCTTACCCACTAAGCACAGAGTGCATGGTCTAAAGTCGTTGAAAGAGCTGCGCAATTCATTAGAAATCAAGGAAGCCCAAGGAGGTTGATCGCATTGTGCTGGACCTAGAGATGTTTGTTAATATCCATCCACTGATAGGTTTAAGCAGGTCGGGAAACTCAGGGTTTTATTTTAAAGCACTTTCCCATGTAGCACACTATATGCAAAGGCTTTGCCTTGGAGCATTTCCATCTCTGTGGCAGGAAGAAACAACGTCCCACACCTGCCTTCTGAAAACACAAAGAGGCTGCCTCTCCACTATGGCGGTGAAAGAGAAAGCTGTGGTTCTGTTAAGCTGAACATTTAGTCTGCCTGAAACTCACCAATGAGGTCACTTTGTCCTTCAAGGGGCGCTCACCTCCAAGGTAATGAGAAGAGGAAGAAATAAAGACCCGCTCCAGGGGCCCAGCGTGAGGATAGGAAGCAAGCTGCCTTCCGGCCTGTGGTGTTACAGACCGGAAGGGGGGGAGGGGCCAGCTTTGTCTCCCTTCTGAGCCCGGCTCCCCCAGTCGTGTTTCCACAGGTGGCAATTTCTCTTTTTGCTTCCGGAAAACCACGCTCTCTCTTCTGCAAATTGGTCGTGTTCATTCCACGGGATGAGTGTTGTAATTGTGCAGATGAGGTTCGGGGCCCACACAGACACATCAGAAGGAAGCAGGCCACCTCGATGGCTGGCGTCATGGAGGATCGACTCCTGCGCACTAGTGACTCCGACAGTGTCTTCATGTGTTAGCACCTCCAGCGAACTGCACTGCAACAGGACAGCCCGGACAAAGACACAGGTGGCTTGGACGCCTTGGACAGGCTCCTCTGAATCTAGGCCTGCATGGCTTCCTTGGGGACCCTGGGTGCTTCCTCTGGCTGCTGTAACAAATTACCCTGACCCCAGTGGTGTAAACAGCGCAGATTTTTTTCTCTGGCATTTCTGGAAGCCACAAACCCAAAGTCAGTTTCACCACGAGCTGGAGCAGAAGTGTGAGCTCAGCAGAACTCCCCTAGAGGGCACAGGAAGTCTCTCTCTGTGGCTCTCTTTCCTTCGTGGCCCCACCTACCATCTTCAAAGCCAGCACCACGGCAGCATCTCCAAACCTGCCTCTCTTCCTCTCCCCTCTTCCAAGGTGACATCCCACCATCCCACCAGACACGGACTCTGCTGCCTGCCTCCCAGGAGGATGCTGGTGATGGTGTTGGGGCTCCCCAGGTCACCCGGGACCATCTCTCCACTTCAGTCCTTTTGACCACCTGCACATAAGCTAACATACTCCCAGAATTTGGGATTAAGACATGATTGTCTTCGAAACCCATTACTCCACCCACCGTGTGCAACCTAAGGAAGCGAGTAAAGGCAGAACAATTAGAAGAAACAGCCATTTCTGTTGAGCGTGCCCAAAGAGCTCCAGGGATAGAATGCCCAGAAACCATGACACCCAGAAGGACAGAGA
>PVIC010041692.1:0-16109 GCA_004025085.1 Thryonomys swinderianus | reverse complement strand
TTTGTTTTGTTTTGTTTGCAGTACCAGGGATTGAACTCGGGCCCTTGTGCATCCAAGGTTGGTGTGGTACCACTTGAGCTACATCCCCGGCACCTGTACCATATTTATGAATCCCTCAACCCTATTACCTTAACTGCACACCACCTCTTGCAGCACAGTAGTAACTATCTTAAAAGAGAAATTTAAATTGTGGTTTTCAAACTTGAAAGTGTGTGGCCATTACCTGGAGAGCTTGTTAATCCCTCGAATGAGAGGCTTTGTCTCTATATTTTTGTAATTCCCATTCCTTTGTTTGTTTGTTTTGTTTTTAGACAGGGTCTCACTATATAATTCAGGCTGGCCTGAACTCACTATGTAGCTCAAGCTGGCCTCAAACTTGCATTGATCCTCCTGCCTCAGCCTTCTAAGGGGTGGGATTACAAGCATGAGCCACCTACCTGACTCACACAGCTTCTTCCTGATGGGTAAGAGCACATCCTAGTCTGTCCCAGGTAGACTCCTACCTTCTCGACTGGATGTGCACCTTCTGTTGGCCACATATTTACAGAACCACCTCTTAAAGGTACAAAACCCAGAATTTTTTAATCTTTCACTTATCCTTTTAAAACTTAGTAAGTATTCATTTAATTTTCCTTTTACTTTTTAAAATTTGGGGTGTTCTGTTTTTTGTTTTTGAGAAAGGATCTTCCTGTGTGGTTTAGGCTGGACTTGAACTCACTGTGCGTCCCAGACTGGTCTTTAACTCATGATCATTCTCCTACCTCAGGCCTGAGAGCTGGAACTGGTGGCATGCACGCCCATACTCAGCTTTCATTTACTGTTGACCAATGGCAGCCCTGCACAGCTCTGGAAAACAGCAATAACAAAACCAAGATCCTCACTTGTGGGGAATTTCTGTTTTGGTCAGAGAAGACAGATACGCAAGCACAGTGTATCAGGTGGTGTGTCACAGGGGAGAGCTGGGGTGGGGCAGGAAGCAGGACACGTGCAACTCTGACTACAACTGTCTTGGAATTGCCCTGTGACCTTGGGCAAGTCTCCTAGTCTCAGGATTCAGCTCCTGTTTTACAAAACACGGTTAACAGGCTGTCAGGATGAACAGATACTTAGGTAAAGCGATGGTCATACAATAAAGGTAGTACTTTTTTGTTAGTACTACTCTTATACTGTTCCAAAGGCCTTATTACTCATTTAGCTGATATGTATTGCTTTCTTCCCCATCTTCCAGAGTGAGTCTCTTTTATTGGTATGAATTCATCTGCTACCTGTGGATCCTTAGGTTCCCATCGTCTCTAGACCCAGGGCTTTCTGTGGCACCTGCAGTGTACCATTTGCTCCTCCTCCCCATCCCTTAAGTTTCTATTGAGGGCATCTAAACACCATGGCAGCAGTGCAGTGCGTTCATGCATAAGCCTAACAAGCACGAAGAGGATACCTACTCTGCTCCAGATGGACAGGCTGTACCCATGAGGACACACATGAGGGTGGACTAAGAAAATTAACCACTCAACCTTACTAAAATAAATTCAGTCAGTGATAGTTTCAACAAAGGTGGGGAAATACCAGATAGTCCCCAAGAAATGAAATCCTCCACTCTGCAAAGTGGTCAGAGAAATCTTCTGTGACTGGATATACCCTGAACTGAGATGCAAAGAAAGAAATAAGCCATGTGGAGCACCAGCAAAAGGCCATACCAGGCTGTGGGGCATCATGTGCAAAGGTCCTGAGGCAGGAACGACTTGACACACTTTGGGAACAGGACAGAAGGCCAGTATGTCTAAAGACAGAGACTAGGCCTTGGTGAGGGTATGGGGCACCTGGGCCAAGGCCAGATAAAGGAGAGCACAAGAAGGAGGTCTAGATTTTGCTGAGAGTTTTGGGCACTCCTACCATGATTCAAAAGGAATAGCACAGTGTGGCCTAGGAGCCTGTTAGAAATATATATGTATTTTTTTGTCTATTTGGCCTGCACCACATGTGTCCACATTTCTTACATGTGTATGGTTCCGGAGATTGAATCCAGAGTCCAGCACATGTTGTCCTTGAGCTCTACCCACAGCCCCTTAAGTTTTTTCCTCGTCATTATTCCCTAAACAACAGTAGAACCATTTACATAGCATTTGTATTATATTAGGCATCACATGCAGTCCAGTGATGATTTAAATTTTAAAACAATAAAGATGAAGGGGCAATTATGAAAATAAAAAGAGTCCGTTGAAAAAGCATCTTTCCAGAAAAAATGCTACATAGACAATCACAGACACTTACAATTGTGACAAAGGATCAGAAGGTTATGGTCCCCCTCAAGGATGTCCGTGAACCCCAGGACTGGGACCCCTCACAGGAAGAAACATTTCCAGACCTTTCAAAAATTTCTCTGAGGGCAGGAGATTTAGCACAGTGGCTCCAGTGCCTGCCTAACAAGCACAAGGTCCGTGGTTCGACCCCTGGAAACCACATACAATAATACCGGGCATGGTGATTCACACTCACTCACAATTAGTACCACACACCACAGTGCTGGACGGGGTGGCTCCCACCTGTAATCCCAGCACTCAGGAGGCAGAGGCAGGAGGATTGCTGAGTTCGAGGCTTGCCTGGACTGCATAGTGAGCTCAGGGCCAGCCTAAACTACAAACCGAGACCCTGTCTCAACAAACAAACAAAAACTTCTCTGAGACAGGACCACATTAAGTCACTGAACTGCCTAGGCTGGGCCTAAACTAAGTTCCTTCCTTCCTTCCTTCCTTCCTTCCTTCCTTCCTTCCTTCCTTCCTTCCTTCCTTCCTTCCTTCCTTCCTTCCTTCCTCTCTCCCTCCCTCCCTCCCCCTTCCCTCCCTCTCTCTCTCTCTCCTTCTCTCTTTCTTCTTTTAATGGAACTAGGTATTAAATCCAGAGCCTTCTCACTGAGCTACATTCCCAGTCCCTTTTTAACTTTTTTATTTGTGCCATGGTCTTGCTAAATCACTAAATTGTTCAGTCTGGATTCCAATTTGTAAGCCTTCTGCCTCAGCCTCCCACAGTGCTGGGGTCACAGGCATGCATCACCATGCCTGGCTTTTTAAATTATTTTTCCTCCCCACCGCTTCTTTTTCATCTTCCTCGTCTCCTTTCTTCTTTAGTTCTAGGGATTGAATCCAGGGTCTCATGTACACTAGGTAAACATTCTACCACTAAACTACACCCCTAGGGTATTGTTTTGTTTTGTTTTGTTTTGTTTTAGAGACAGGATCTCATTAAATTGCCCAACCTGGCCTCAAATTTGCAATCTTCCTGCTTCAGCCTCCCAGATGGTTAAGATTACAGGATTAAATTTTGCACACAGAATTTATCTTTTCTTTTTCCTCTTCTTGTCTCCATAGCTAGATAGTGAGTCTCCTTGGACTCAGTAAATTGAGCCATTGAATCACAATGGCTAAATTTTCCAGCAGATCTGGGCTGCAAGGAGGAGCCAAGTTGGAAAATGACCACCCCCAACATGAAGATCCCCCAAGTCATCCTGGGCTTCTTCAGGCAACCAGGCAAGAGACAGAAGTGTTCTGGGGCCATAGATTGAAACTGGCCCCCAGGGGGGTGTACCCTACTGCTCGCACTCAGCATCGGAGCCCTGTATGCTCCTCCATGTGGATGATCCTTGCCTGTCAGAAGCCACTTTTGTTATCGCCACCCACTCATGTCCTTCTGTCCCTCCCTACACTCCACAGACCCACACCCAGGCTGGTCTCATACTTCTGGCTCAAGTGATCTTCCTGCCTCAGCCTCTTGAGTAACTGAGACAATGGGTATGCACCACATGCAGGAAAAAAAAATATTTTAACCATCACTCTCTGGCTGGGATCCAACAAGCACACCCCCTTTCTGCCCGAGGAACCCAGCTAAACCCCTTGCCGGCCCCAGCCCCCCACGTTCTGCAGGCCTGCAGGGGCAGCCGAAAGATACTGGAGAAAAACACACAGCCCTGCTGATGGGAGGCCCTTTCAATGCATGACCACAAACCTCAAATTGGCACTTCTCCTGCCTGGCAAGCCTACTGCCTTTCCTAGAAAGTTCGCTTTCCTGTTCTTGGGGATGGCTGTTTCACACCTTCTTTCCTCCCCACGGCCATGCCACACTCCTCAGCCTAACGGACCCAGCCCTCCCCACTCTTTGCCCGGGAGCTCTGCTTCTCTTGAACACAAAACAGGCCTCCTGGGCAAGTCAGAGGCACCAGCCTCAGCTTGGGCTGTGGACCCCATCCTCGGAAAGAGCCTCCAAGTCTCTGGCTTAATGAGGTGCTACCCTTCCTCTTCCTCTTCCCCTTCCTCTTCCTCCTCTTCTTCCTCCTGTGTCAGGGATTGAACTCAGGACCTTGTGCTCGCAAGGCAGGCATGGCACCACCGAGCTATATCCCTAGCCAGAGATGCTGCTTTTCTCTGCATCATCATTTTCTCTCTCTCTGCCCTGTAATTCTCACAGGCACACACGGACATGCTCTAATATCTCCCTTGGTGAAGGAAGGAAGGAAAGAAAAGAAGGTCGGAGGAAAGGGGGAAAAGAAAACTATTAGGTAGGGTGCAACCTGGCCGGAATCAGAACTCACATAGATTCCAGTGGACATCAAGGAAGGCGCCAAAATTAAAGAGGAAACAAGAATGTCAGGACGCGAGAGAGAAGCAGGGGCGAGAGGGCCGCAGACACCTGCAATATCTTCCTTGGCTCTGGCGACAGCACTGAAGCCAGGGACAGGGAGGAGTGGCCTCTCCGCCTTCCAGGCTTCAGCTCTCCTGCCTTGACTTCCCTTGACTGGTCCCATTTCAAATGTCCCAGCAGGAGGATCGTGGTCCCAGAGCCCAGTGTGGGACACGAATCCTGGGTAGGTTAAGTGGCTAGAGCACCTTCCCTTGCCCCCAACCCCCTTCCAGCTTTTGCCCCGTTTCTCTGCTCCTTAGACTAGCAGGACTCGTGGGAAGGATCCCTGCGCTGCCGCCGGTCTTACTCCAGCCTGCTGGTCCAGCCGGGGTCCCCTCACACAGTCTGATCACTGTTCTACAGGATTCCCCTTCGTGGCGTCCCCGGTGGCTGCCACCTTCCAAATCTGAGAGAGCCTCTCCTTGGAACTATTCTCTTGGCTGACCCCAAGTAACTATGCTCTTCTCTTCCTTCTGGCCGCCACTGCTTGGTCCCCTCTGCTGACCCTTTGCCCTCTGACTGCCCCCACCGGCCCAGCCTGGGGCCTCCTCTCTTCCCCGGGTGGATGGCTGTCCTGGGGTTGACCAACACAGCCTTTGCTCATCCTCCAGCTCCCAGCTCCGGTGTCACCTCCCGGGGAGGCCTCCCCTACTGCTCTCTAAGCGGTCGCCCCCGGCCCTCATCACTGGGTCATCCTGGCCTGTTTATTTCCTTCTACAGCCTTATCCCTTTGACAACCGATTGGTTTATGGGTATGTTTCCTTGTTTATCCAGCAGTCTTGCCCAGAACAATTCATGGCACACAGAAGATGCTAAATAAATCACTGCTGAATGCATGAACGGTAAAGAACTTTGCAAATACCGCATAGCAAAATTAACTCAGTAACTTCGGGATGCTGCCCTGCGGCTTTGCCAGACTCGACTTCCTGTTGTATATGTAAATGTTCCAAAGGGCCCTTTGAAGGAAACATCCTTTCCTGTTGAATCTACATTCAGGTGCCTTATGCACACACAGGAGGGTGAGCTGAGCAGCGAGTCTGGCGGTCCAGGTCCAGTGAGTTGCCGTGTTATTGTCATGGAAGTCTGGAAAGTGAGATCGCTTTTGTCCCCTCAGGTTCTAGCTTCATGTGGCAGCACAAGGCCAGGCGGAGCACAGGCTGCAGAGGAGGCCAACCTGGGTTTCCGTGCTGTTTCTACTCCGCACTCAACGATGTGGCCTTCCTGGAGTCACTGCATCCCTCCGAGCCTGGAGCTTGCAGGCACACTGTGATAACATCAGTCGCTTCTAGTCGTGGAGGCACATGCTTGGAATCCCGAAGCTGAGGCAGGAGGAGTCCCACAAGTTTGAGCCCTGCCTGGGCTACATAGTAGGGTCAAGGGCAGCCTGAATTACATAGCAAGATCTTATCTCAAAAAACAAACAAACAAACAAAAATCATTTTCATAGCTGTTATATGATCTTCCAGTTCTAGAAGTTTCCTAAGGAACAAAGACTGGAACATTGAGTTGAGGACTGGAAGCTGTTTCTGCAAGTTGTTTGAAAAGGGCAAGTGACAAGGGATTAGGGAAAATGAAATGTCCTATCCAGGGTCAAAGCATTAAGAGATTATGGTGTCTATTCCCATAAATACGGGTTACACAGAAAGAACACTAAAAACCACCGAAGATGAAACCTGCATGGATGCTAAAATAAAACAGCCTCTTTCTAGATTTTTCTGATTGCATAATTCTGGATAAATTCCCCCAAACCAAACTTTTCCTGTTTTCCTGTTGTCCTGTGGGCAGCCTGTAGGTAGTCCAGTGTTTCTAGGAGCCAGACACTTCCCACTCTTGTGATGTGATTAATGACAATGATAAACCTGCTGCATCTCTAGTGTACACTTTTTTTGGGGGAGTATTAGGAATCGAACTCAGGACCTTGCACTTGAAAGCAGGCATGATGCCTCTGAGCTACATCCCCAGTCCTCCACTGTCCTTTAACTCTCATCTAGCTGAGCTCGCTTGAGCTCCACATCCCCAGTAGGGTTGGGAGTCAGTAGAGTTAGGGCTGCACCATGGATTTTATTCCTAGAGTGACCAGTGATCCCTAGAGCGGCAGAGGAGTCACAAGCCAGCTGACCAACAAGTTGCCCTTCATCAGGAGTCCATCCCTCTCTTCGCTCCTCTAATCCAATGTAGCACTCAGGACTCAGGTGTCACCTCTCCTGGAAGCCCTCCCCCTGCCACGCTGGCCCACGTTGCTGTGCCCAACCTGCGAATATCCCCAGTGCTTGCCTCCAGTGTCATGAGACATCCCTGTCCCCAAATCTGTGTTTCTCCCTCCACCTCTTGCAGTGGACTATGAGTTGTCTCAGAGAAGGGACCTTCTCACACACCATGATGCTTCAAAAATGTTTGTGGGTCTTCTGGAACTAGTGGGCCATTGATCCTAAAGATCTTTCACAAGCTGAGTTTAATGTCCTCAGAGGAATTATTTTACCAGAAGTAGACACAACACTCATTTTGTCCCAACAGAAGATAAAGGCCTTGACAAAGTTCTCCACTTCCGCCCTCTCCCCACAAAGGCACAATCACCTGAGCACCGTTGCGGGAGCACAGTCTGTGGTGCTGGGTTCTGTGGTTATGTCACAGCAACAGCTAATATCCCCTCTCTGTGAGGACAGGGGTCAGCTAATCTTCCTGAAAAGCGAAGTCTCACGAGGCTTACGCCCAAAACTGGGGGATGTGGCTCTCACTGTTTTGCCTTAAAAGTCTATTATTGTTTTTCTGCTTTGAATGTCACAGGTACCGTGTGCAGTGACATTCTGGCTGTGAATCTCAACAACACCTCCCAAAGCTGACAACCTAAAGCCACAGTGCCCAGAAGGTCATCAATGGAGCCTTCAGGGAGGGGCAGCAGTGTCTATTTTGCTGTGGACAGAGAATCTGTTCTCAGCCCCCACGCCAGTGCGGAGATTTTCCTTTCTACCAAGACTAAAAGAAAACAGTCACGCCAAGCATGGTGGTACATATCTAACACCTGGGAGGCTGAGGCAGGAAGATTGTGAGTTTGTACCCAGCCTGGGCAATTTAGTGACTTAGAGACACCTTGTCACACACAAAAAAACGTGGGATGTAGTTCACTGTTAAGAGCCTGGGTTCAATGCCTAACACCATAAAAAAAAATTCCCTGAGATTATCTATATTTGTACCCCATATTGTCCTCCCAGCCCTAGTTGTTCTTCCTAGGCTTGTGTATTTGTATTTTTCTTCTAGGATCATCACACTCAGACCACTTAAAGACACTGTGAGTCTATAAATCAATCTAGTTGATAAGGTTAAAAATGAGTCCTGGGAGGGTGAGTGGAAGTTCTCTTTGGGGGACCCTTTGGGCCCTCTCAGGTGACACTACGAGGTCCAGAAAAAAAGGGCTTTGTACTGGGAGACAGGGCAAGGAAAGAAAGCAGAATCTTCACTTTCTATGGAGTAAAGTTACTAAATAATCCTAAAACTAAAAAATCATATAGTCAGAAAAGACCTTAAAGACCTGGAACAGAGAACTCCAAATAATCAGTTAAAAGAAAATACTTGCCCTAGGGGAACATGGTTGGGTGAATTTCCTTCTTCATACTGACTCTTATTCATTTGTTTGAATTCTATGACCAAGCACAACTTTTTTTTTTTTTTTTTTTTTTTTTTTTTTTTTTTTTTTTTTTTTTTTTTTTTTTTTTTTTTTTTTTTTTTTTTTTTTTTTGAGACAGGGTCTCACTTTGTAGTTCAGGCTGGCTCTGAGCTCACTATGTAGCTCACTATGCAAGCCTTGAACTCAGCAATCCTCCTGCCTCTGCCTCCCGAGTGCTGGGATTACAGGCATGAGCCACCACGCCCAGCCAAGCACAACTTTTTTAAAATTAAAAAAATGTGGCTTCTGAGGCATCAGTCAGAATCCGATAGGACCCCTCTGAGGATGCACCCAGGAGTCTGCAGTTTGAAAGGTTTGGGGAGAAGCATCATGAAGACACAGCT
This sequence comes from Thryonomys swinderianus, assembly GCA_004025085.1. Classification (NCBI taxonomy): domain Eukaryota; kingdom Metazoa; phylum Chordata; class Mammalia; order Rodentia; family Thryonomyidae; genus Thryonomys; species Thryonomys swinderianus. The sequence goes on along the minus strand of PVIC010041692.1, from coordinate 7,436 downwards.
GCTGAAGGATAGGACTGTGTCCTGGCCTCAGAGCTTATCTCAGAACACAGAGCAGGCTGCCCCGGGGATAGTAACTCTCCCTGTTGGACCTCTTTCAAAGGACATTCCCAGCAAGGATTCTGAGTTACTCAGGCTGAGTTGTAGCCTGATACACTTTGTCTCTGGATTAGGGCAAAGGCTCGCGGACCCCGTCTGGGGAGGCCCACCTCTGCCTCACACGCCCATTCACCCCATATCTGCTGGAAGATTCCAAGCTCAGCGGGAGGGCCAGGTCACTTAGTTGGAAGGGACTTTCTGGCCACTCCTTCACAGAAATGACATTCAGGCAATAACAAGGAAACTGTAACACACCGGGACAACTTCAGATAGCAAGACGGGCTTGGACAGTTGGCTGCTGTCTAGGGAGTGGACTCAGATAAGGTTCTGCTAGCAGTATCCACTCTTGGGCCTGGGTGAGGGTCACCACTTGGGAACACAGCGGGGTGGGGAGTGACTTGCAGGTAGGGACACAGCACAAGACCAGACACTGAGATAGGGACACGGGGCATGGAGAGAGACGGAGGTTGGAGGACTGGAAGCGGTAGGAGAGTGAAGGATTTCCCCGAGTGTAGACTGTGGAATTAACTGTGCAAAGATGCTAGTCACTTTTGAGAGACTGAAGATCCTAAAAGGCAATAGCCAGATCATACTTAAAAATAGAACTCTGACTCTAGAAGGCTGAGGCAGGAGGATTGCAAATCAGAAAACTTAATAAAAAAAATTATAAAGGGCTGAGGATGGAGCTCAGTGTGAGAGTTATGAGTACACTTACACATACTTGGTGGAAATAAAAAAAGAAAAATATTAGCCTGCCAGGCATGGTGGTACATGCCTTTAATCCCAGCTAGTAAGGAGGCTCAAACAGGAAAATTGAGAATTGCAGAGTTGAGGCCAGTTGGGGAAACTCAGTGAGATCTTATCTTAAAATAAAAATATAAAAGTCTAGGAAACCAGGCATGGTGGCACATGCCTACAATCCCAGTACTCATGTTATTTTCTTTCTTTCTTTTTCTTCTTTTCAGACAGGGTCTCAATAAACAGTTCAGGCTGGCCTCGCACTGTTAATTCTTCCATCTCAGCTTCCTTAGTGCTAGAATTATAGGCATCCACTACCATGCCTGGCCATCTTTCTTTCTTTTTTGATACATAAGGGCTTTTGCTATTTTGCTTTTTTTTTTTTTTTTGCTTTTTTTTGGAGACAGGGTCTTGCTTTGTAGTTCAGGCTGGCCCTGAGCTCACCATGGTGCCCAGGCAAGCCGCCGCGAACTCAGCAATCCTCCTGTCTCTGCCTCCCGAGTGCTGGGATTACAGGCGTGAGCCACCACGCCCAGCATTATATGTGGTAACTGGGGATCGAACTCAGGTCCTTACGCTTGCGAGGTAGGCGCCAGAACCACTGAGCTAACCCTCTGGCCCGCTTTTTTTTTTTTTTTTTTTTTTTTTTAAGAAATGGGGATTTTTGTTTTTGTTTGTTTGAGCCGAGTTCTTGCTATACAGTTCAGGTTGGCTTGAATTCTCTGTATAACTCAGGCTGGCCTTGAACTCATGAGGATCCTCCTGACTCTGACTCCCAAGTGCTGGGATTACAGGCATGAGCCACCAGGCCCAGAGGTTCACGGTATGTTAAATAAATTAGCTTTTTGTTTTATGTAGATGTTACAAATATTTTTCACTAGCTTGTTTGTTTGTTTGTTTGTTTGTTTTGAGATAGAGTCTCGCTTTGTAGTTCAGGCTGGCCCTGAGCTCACTGTGTAGCCCAGGCAAGCCTCGAACTCAGCAATCCTCTTGCCTCTGTCTCCCAAGTGCTGGGTTTACAGGGGTGAGCCACCATGTCCAGCTTTTTTTTTTTTTTAAATTTATCTTTGTCTTATAAAGTTTTGAAATTTTATGTGGTCATATGAGGTTTTATATGTCATGCTTCTAAAGGCACTCAATATCCCACAGTTATTTTCTAAAACTTACTCATCCCTTTTTCTAAAACTTTTTGTTTTTATTTTCTTACATACAAACATCTTGGAGCCATCTGGAATTATTTGGATGTTGGGAGGTAGGGATCCAGTTTCTTGGTAAATATTTATCAAATGAAAGAACGAGACACTGCAGCCCTGAGTACAGTCGATGGCCTCCTAAGAAATCAGATTAGATGGCTAACAACATTGTTTGTTCACTCAACAAATATTTCTCAACCACGTGCCAGCAGGGCGGAATGCAGTGATGACTAAAATCAGATCTGGCTCCCGCCCTTGTGGCCATTACAGGGGATGGAAAAGCAGACATTGGCCAGACTGCATGGGTGGATGTCAAATGTGCAGGGAGATGTCAGGTTTGGGAGAGCAATCAGAGTCCACCCCGGCCTGCAAGGTCAAGGAAGGTGTCATTGGCTAGGAAAATTTCTTGGGCAGTGTGCTTGGGCTCAGCACCAGTAGGAGCCTGAAGGACAGAAAGAGAGGAAGGTTTTGCAGTTACAGTAAGGGCCTCAACCAGCCAGGTGGGCTAGCGCACCTGTAATCCCAGCACTCGGAAGGCTGAGGCAGGAGGATTGCTATAAATCCAAGGTCACCTTCCTCCCCTTCTCTGACAAGGCAGTGCCCAAGAAGCTCCTCTGAATGTCCCGTGAGAGTCACCCTGAGTGTCGTCTTCAGTGCTCTCAGCTGAGGAATCTTCAGTGGATGTCTGGGCGGTGCACACGGGACCCACCACAGACGTTTTCTGAAGAAGTTAAAGAGCGGCCAGACATGGCAGTGCACACCCGCAGCCAGTTCCATGTCAGTCGGAAACTTTTACAACAGCAAGACCCTGTTGTAAAAGTAAGTTTTCTTTTGTTAAGGGTTAGCATTATAGCTCAACTGTGAAGGCCCTGAGTTCAATCGCTTTTACCACAAAAATTGGGGGTCTGGAACACTAATGGGCCAGTAAGAGTTGAATAGGCACAGAGAAGGGGATTTTTCCTAGGGCACCTTCATTCCACTAGCACCGTTGCCAGGGACGCTGCTGTGTGGCGGGTGTGGCAGAGGTGGCGACCATGGGAAGGCATTAAAGGAGGGTTCCTGATGGCACAGCTCGGGTCTCTCCTCTCCAGCCATGGCCTCAGCTGGGTCTTCGGCAACAAGACTCAGTGGGATGGAGGCCAGTGAGGTGCAGGGGAGAGATGTCAGCTGCCTTCTCTTTTGCAAAAGATCTGTCTCTCTGTTTCCTATTATCTGTATTGAAGTCTACTCTTCGTATATGTTGGGCTTCTTAACCATGTGATGTTAAAGTTTGTGTGTCTGATTTATTTCACTAAACATTATGGTTTCAAGGTGCCTCCATTTTCCTAAAAATGGCTCATTTTTCCTTCTTTATGGCAAGGTAGTACTCCATTGCGTGTAAGTGCCAAGTTTACTTTATGCAGTCATTTGTGAATGAGCACAGAGGGCACTTCCAAAATGTAGCTATTTGAGTTGTGCTTCTGTAGACATGGGTTGGCAGGTATCAGTGTAATATGATGAACTTGATCTCTTTCAGAAAGATATCTAGAAAGGGAATAGCTAGGTCAAATGAAATTTCTATTTTTAATTTTTTGATGAATCTCCACACTGATTGCCACTAGTGGTTGTACCAGTTTATATTCCCAACAACAATAGAGAAGGGTTCTTTTCCCTATAGCCCCACCCGCATTTGGCATTATTTGATTTCTTGATGACAGCCACTCCTTCTGGAATAAGATGGAATCTCAGCATCACTTTAATTTGCCTTTCCTTAATGGCCAGATATGTTGAATATTTCTTCATGTATTTAGGGGACATTTGTGCCTCATCTTCTGAAAAGTGTCTATTTTTTGTTTTGTTTTGTTGTGGTTGATTTGTTTGTTTTTAGGGACAGGGTCTCATTATGCAGTTCAGGATGGCCTTGAACTCATGGTGATTCTCCTACCTCGGCTTCCTGAGTGTCGAGATCACAAGTGTGTGTGCTGTCATGCCCAACTCTCTATTCATATTTGTTGCCCCATTTTAAGATTGGGTCTTTTTGACTGAGAGTCTATTTTTTTTTAGTTCTTTATATATTCTAGAAATTGATTACCCAAAGAATAGCTGGCAAATTTTTTCCCATTCTATAGGTTTTATTTTCACTCTGTCAGTTGCTTCCTTTGCTGTGAATAAATTTTTTAATTTGATATGATCCTATTTATTGACATTATTTCTTGTGTTATTGGGGTCTCACAGAAAGTCCTTGCCCATATCCATGTTTTCAAGAATTTTACCTTGCAGCATATTAATTGTATACATTTAAGCCTTCATATCTTTGATCCATTTAGATTTTAGTTTAGTACATGGTGAGAGATATGTATAGATTCAACCTTTTGCGTGTGGATAGTCAGTTTCCAGGACCGTTTGTTCAATATTCTTTCACCTAGTGTGTATTGTAGGCCCTTTGGCAAAGATCAGATGCCCGATGTGCCGGGGGGGGGGGTCTCCAAAATGACTCCTCCCTGGAAGAACGGCCTCTCCTGGGATGTGCAGGAGCCCCACGGGCAGCATGAAGAACAGACGAGCCAGGGTCCAGACCCTCCGGTGGCCACTGCAGGCCCTACAGATAGGCTCCTCCCCTGTCCTCCAAGCAGCACTCCAAGTACCGGGGATCCCAACAACTGCTGGGTCTCCTGCCTATTTCCTATTCCCCGGGGTACAGGGCTTCATGGAGGTGGCGAAGGGAGCAGCTTCTCTGGCTGGGGAGCAGCCCCTATTCAAGGCCTCTTGGAGAAGGCCTTGTATCTTTACGGAGTAAAAGGAGATCTGACTTGGGGAGTTAAGCAGCCACCTCTTGTTGTGCTGTCTCGAAAGGACATCAGAAAGTGGGCTGAGCTGGCCAGGACAAGGTTTTGTTTTGTTTTTGAAATAGAGTCTCACTTTGTAATTCAGGCTGGCTTGCTGTGGGGCCCAGGCTGCTTCGAACTTGAGGTCCCTGCCTCAGCTTCCCAAGGGCCAGCATGACACGTATGTAGCACCACGCCTGCCGGCCATGACAGCATTTAGGTGTGCTCCCTTGGTAAAAGCTAATCTCAGAAACAGACTAAATGCCCCACAACAGACCTATGGATAAAGAAGATAGTTTGTGTGGGTTTTTGTTGTTGTTGTTGTTGTTATAACGGAGTGCAACTCTGCCATAAAGAAGGATGAGTTTCAGACATTTATAGCCAAACAGATAGACCTTGGGGCTGTACTCTTAAGTAAAAAAAATGGGATTCACATGTCTAAATATCACATTGTTTCTCTGGGATGAGAAACCAAAAGTAGAAATAAAGACTAAAAAGTGTTATAGATATCATCGGAAATGGGAAGAAAATGTTCAAGTGGGAAGAACAAAGGAAGAGGGAGGCAGAAAGGAAGGAAGGGACAGGGCAAAAAAGAGAAATTAGAAGGAAAAATAGAAATAAAGTTTTTGTACATAAGGAGGGGAGAGGGCTTGAGAGAAGAAATGGGGAAAGCAAGGCGGGACGTACCACGTACAGGAGCAAATCCCCTATGATGAGTGTAAGTATTATGTATGCCTAAAATGTACCAATGCATGTTTAAGTGTAATTAGCCCAGATAACTCCTAGACAGACAGGCGGATGGGCACTGTCGCCTCTCTTCTTGTTAAAAAACTCTGGGGCCAGAGATTTAGTTCAGTGGTTCCAGCACCTGCCTAGCAAGCGCAAGGTCCCTGGTTTGATCCCTGGTAACCACATACAATTACACTGCATCTGATGACACACACTCTCCAGTAATCAGTACCACACAGTGCCGGGCGTGGTGGCTCACTCCTGTCATCCCAGCACTCGGGAGGCAGAGACAGGAAGATTGCTGAGTTTGAGTCTTGCCTGGGCTACATAGTGAGCTCGGGGCCAGCCTTAATTACAAAGCAAGACCCTGTCTCATAAAGAAAAAAGCTTTGGATCCAGGCCCAAATTACAAGTATAGCAGGGAGCGAACTGCTAGGAGGGCGGCGTCCAAACAAGGCGACAGCCCTTTCACAAGCAAGACCTTTGGAGGCTTCCCAGAAAGAACTAGCCTAGCTGGCGTCTGAGGAACCTCTAACCCAAAGATTGAATGATCCGATAGGAAAAGCAGCTGTGTACATCCGGGCCCTGGGGCTCTACGCGGCAAAGTCAGAGACCACAGAGAGGAGGCAGAAGCCACAGCTCCGGCCTGGGGAAGCCACACAGAGATCCAATGGGTCCCGTCTCTGAAAAGTCTCGGAGAAGCCTGGGGTACAGCTGGGGTGTTGGGGCCAGTGAGGAACTCCGCTAAGGGGTACAAGGGCCCAGCAGGGGCTCTAGGTCATTTGGCCAGGGGTGGAGTCCGGGGAAAACAGAAGCAGAGAGGGCACTGGCTCTGGCTATGAGTGTGCCACACTGTGACAATGCCCTGCTGGTCCACAGCCTGGCACAGGGTGAGCATGCGGGATACTTAGAGAAAAAGGGAGTGAAGAAAAGGAGGAAAGGGAGGAAGGGAGGGAGGAAGAGAAGGAAATACGGAAAATCCCTGAGAAAAATAGCATTCTTAGGAATAGAAAGTTGATGGAACATGAAACAAGATTAATTAAGCCAGGAACATAAATAGAGGCCCATATGCCAAGGTTCTATTTGTTCCGTGACAGTGTAAAAATTGCACTTTTCAAGCTGGAAAAACAAACAAACAAAAAGCCATGTGCACCGTCTCCTGGTGAGACCTTCTGCTACTTCATCGGAGCAATCCTCCTTGGAGTTCCACCCAGGCGGGCCAGACAGGCAGATCAGGTGAGACTTCAATAGTCGGGCCCTGAAGCCAAGATGGAGGTCAGGAACCATGCTGAGGAGGTGAGATGTGGCTGAATGAGCCTTCTGTGCCTGGCTGTGGGCTCCAAGGGTGGCATGACTGATCCTCACAGTGAGACTGAGAGGTGAGACCTGTTGGACCCATGTCACAGATGAGCAAACTGAGTTTTGATCCACCTGACTCCAGCCATGTGACCCTCCCTGTAGCCTCTCTGAACAAGAGATCAAGGCTGTGCCAGCAGCTATGGGGAAATGCCCAGGCTTTGGAAGTCAAGGCAGGTAGGCCCTGCTGTGTTTTTTCCTCCCACCCCCACACATCAGCACACTGTCTTTCTGGTAGGAAATACATTTTCTATGATTCTGTTGTGCGAACCCTGTTAAAACACACACCCACAGCTATTTTGAGCTGTTTTGTTTTGTTTTTGAGGGTCTCACTATGTAGTTGAAGCTGGTCTTGAACTCCCTGTGCAGCCCAAGCTGGCCTCAAACTCACCATGATTCTCCTGTCTTAGCCTCTCCAGTCCTGGGATGTACACTGGGACACTGGGCTCACATCTGTAGCTTTGGACTTAGGAATAGGTATGTGGCCAGACAGGCCAATCAGAGCCTTCCTTAGATTTTT
>PVIC010041691.1:0-16115 GCA_004025085.1 Thryonomys swinderianus | reverse complement strand
GGAAGGAAGGAAGGAAGGAAGGAAGGAAGGAAGGAAGGAAGGAAGAAAAAGAAAGAAAGAAAGAAGGAAAGAAAAGAGAAAAGAAAAATCTTGATGTAGCTCAGTGTGAAAGTCCTGGTTTCAATCTCCAGTACTGTTTAAAAACTTCTGAGATAAGTAGGAATGGAAAGGAACTTCCTCAACCTGATAAGTCTATGCAAAAGCTACAGCAAACATTATACTTCACAATAAAAGTTAATACTTTCCTTTTAGGATCCGGAACAAGCAAAGATGCCGTAGTCAACGCCCCTATTTAACATCGCTATGGTTTCTAAACTGTACCCTGGACAAGAAAAGGAAATAAAACAGAAAAGGAAGCAAAACTGGCTTATTATGGACAAGATGATGGTTTGTAAAGAAAAACCTGATGACATCGACAGAAAGCTTCCAGAACCAAGCCTCGCTGTGGTTGAACAGAGCAACACCCGAACTCAAAGCCAACTGCACTCCTGTAGGTTAGAAATGATCTTCTGCAACTCTGCTCCTTAAAATAGCCTAATAGGGCCAGAGATGTAGCTCAGTGGTTCCGGCGCCTGCCTCGCAAGTGCAAGGTCCTGAGTTCGATCCCGGTGACCACACACAATGCTGGGTATGCGCCCACCAGCCATCAATACCACATACCACTGTGCCGGGCGTGGTGGCTCACGCCTGTCATCCCAGCACTCCGGAGGCAGAAGCAGGAGGATTCCTGAGTTCCAGGCTTGCCTGGGCTACACAGTGAGCTCAGGGCCAGCCTGACCTACAAAGCGAGACCCTGTCTCAAAAAAAAAAAAAATAGCCTAATAAACATTAAATATTTAGGGATAGATTCACGAAAGATAAAAAGGACTAGACACTGAAAACTACAAAGCGCTCTGGAAAGAAATTGAAGAGCTTAGAGGGGCCGGGGATTTAGCTCAAGTGGTACCGCGCCTACTTTGGACCTAGCACAAGGGCCCTAGTTTCATTTCCGGTGGGGGGGGCGGGGGGGATTTAAGAGCTAAACCAGGGAGATGTGGGTGATCAAACAGGTGAGGAAACTCAGTAAAATGACCATGAAGATTTCCCCCAATCATCTACAGATTCAAAACAATGTCAGAAAAAAATCCTAGCAGGAGTTTTTGGTTTTCTTTTTTTTCTTTTTTTTGCTTTTGAGACAGGGTCTCGCGTTGTAGTTCAGGCTGGCCCTGAGCTCACTATGGTGCCCAGGCAAGCCGCCACGAACTCAGCAATCCTCCTGTCTCTGCCTCCCGAGTGCTGGGATGACAGGCGTGAGCCACCACGTCCGGCATTGTGGTATGCGGCGTTGATTGTTGGAGGGCGTGTCTCCACACCCAGCATTATATGTGGTTACTGGGGATCGAACTCAGGACCTTGCGCTTGCGAGGCAGGTGCCAGAACCACTGAGCTAACCCTCCGGCCCCCTAGCAGGAGTTTTTTACCCCCAGTACTGAGGACTGAACCCTTGACCTTCACAATGACCTACATCCCAGCCCTTTTTCACTTTGAATTCTGAGATAAGGTCCCATCAAAGTGCCAAGTTGCCCAGGCTGGGCTGGAACTTGGAACCCTCCTGCCTCAGCCTCCCAGAGTGCTGGAATCAGAGATGGGCACCACCACATCCTGCACCAGCACAATTTTTTTCTCCCCATTGGCACACTGATTGTAAAAGGCACATATAAAAGGCACACACTCAGGGGGGCCGGAGGGTTAGCTCAGTGGTTCCGGCACCTGCTTCACAAGCACAAGGTCCTGAGTTCGATCCCCAGTAACCACATATAATGCTGGGCATGGAGACACGCCCACCAACAATCAACGCCGCATACCACAATGCCGGACGTGGTGGCTCACGCCTGTCATCCTAGCACTCGGGAGGCAGAGACAGGAGGATTGCTGAGTTCGACGCTTGCCTGGGCACCATAGTGAGCTCAGGGCCAGCCTGAACTACAACGCGAGACCCTGTCTCAAAAAGAAAAAAAAAAAAAGGCACACTCGGAACTGCCAATAAAAATAAGTATGACTCACACTAAAGGGGCCAAATAGATCATCTCTGTTCTGTGTTCTGAGAATAGGTCTTCAGTTTAAAAACCCTAAACTGGATTTCAATTAAAACATGCTCTTGGGGTCTTGCAAAACTAACTCAAGGTTTTGAGTGAACAGCCTGAACTCTCATTTTCAACACAGCACATCCTAATTACTGGGCAAGCATACACTGAGCTCACAACCACACCGACAGCCAACACCACAGCCGCGGTCCCAGCACCCGGAGAACCTTCTCCAGGCTGGCCGGGTCCAGCTTGGGGTGCCCCATCTAAAAGCCGGCTTGGAGCCCGCCTCCTCGTCAGACTGGGGCTTCCTGTGACGACCAGGTCTAGACCCGGCCTGCAAGTCCGTCCACCCGCTTCCCTGGCATCACGGACATCTGCGTGCTCACGGAGCTGTCACCGGTGGGAGGTGCCCTCCTGTGCTGCCGACCCTGGCCAGCCGCGGGGGGATCAGAAAGGGAAAGGATCCCCCTGCCCCCCACACACAGCTCGGCCGGGCCCCACCCCAGTCCACTAAACCTTCGCCCGGAGGGCTGGAGCCGAACACGTGATGTTTTCCGAGTCTACCTGCCGCCCCCACAGCCGGGCCCAGAACCAGCACCAACAAGGGCCGCATTGAGGCCGCCGTCCACCGGCTGCCGCTCCCGCGCGTGCGGCCCAGGACTCGGCACCCGCCTTCTTCTGCTGGCCTGGATGTTTCGGCTTTACATTTGCTGTATATAATGACTGCATTCATCCAAGGAGTCGGTGCCTGCACGTAACACATCTTCATTTTCGTTTTTACACTTGCCCTCCCCTAAGAGTCCCTTAAAAACAAAAGAAGCACAGCGTGGTGGTGCCCTGGGAGGCTTTTAGGAGGCTGAAAGAGGGGGCCTGTTGTGAGTCCCAAGCCAGGCTGTGCTTCACAGCCAGACCTTGTCTGAGGGACAGAGCGACACACAGAGAGACAGACAGAGACACAGACAGAGAGGCAGCGTGTCTCCGTACCTTACAAAGCCAGGCAGAAGGAGCGCTACTCGCCAGTGGGCCCTCAGGAGGGCACTTCCGTGCCACCCCCTCTCCCCACTGGGCCCCACTGGGGCAAGACCCAGACGCCGCAGCGCAGGCAGGTCCAGGGCACACTGGGCGAACAGGAGCTGGCATTCAAGAGCCCGACAGACGCCTCCCTCCAGGACGCCCAGCTGAGGCTCCGTGCACGTGCGGGCCGCACCTCCCCACTGGCCAGCGGCACCCAGCTCGCTGCTCTCTGCGATGCCGGCCCTGCCAAGCTGGCTCAATTAGTATCTGTACGCCACATGAACTGCCCAGTGTGTGGGCCGGGGAGGAACAGCGAGACCTTTTAGCCTTTCCAGATACCTTTATTGCAAGCTGGGAGAAAGAGGCACTGTTTCCCTGCGCTTTCTGGACCACAGGCCCGGCCAGAAGCCTCAGCAGACACAGCAGCGGCCCTGTGCGCCCGCTCAGCCGGTCTGTTCGGCCGGATCCCCACAGCGCTAGAACATCTGCTGGCGCATCTGTACAGCACGTCTCTATTGTGGAGGAGACAGGCGGGTCAGACAGCCTTGTCTTCACCTGATACGGGTCGGGTCCTTCCTCCCATAGGGCCGCAGCGGGGCTGGGCTGGGGGCGGGCGCAGCCCAGGAATCTAAATTGCTTGTGACTGTCGGGAGCCCAACGTTGGGGGGCAGTGCTGGGCGGGTGGTAAGGCTGCGGGTGCCACAGGACTCTGGGGAGTCGCAGCAATTAGCGCTGCGCTGCAGGGTGAGGGCCCCGGGAAAGAAACCGCTCTGCAAAATTAGGCTCCACACACGTGACCCGCTCTCCGCTAAAGTCTCCAGGGCAGGACCAGCCGCACAACCCCCAACAACCCTCTCCGGAAATACTCGACCCTGCCCTAGGAAGAGGATCAGATGGGCACCTGGGCACCTCTGCGGTCCTCTGGGGAGGCAAACGCGACCCAGACGCAGCGCTGCCGGACGTAGGCTGCAATGAAACGTGAACAGATTTGACCCCAGGCCCTGAGGTCCCCACCCACTGGGGCGCTGCCGCCGGATGGAGGGAGCCTCCCCCTCTGCACAGAGCGCACAGCGTTCCGGCTCCTGGGCGGGCGCTGGGGTGCCGAGCCCCGGAGGGTCGTCCAGTGCAGACCCAGTGTCTAGCGCTCGGGCAAGTTCGCCCTCCTCCAAACTCGGTTAAGTTTCCAGGAAAACGAACCAGTGAGCTGCTTGGAACGGAGAGGTGGAGCGCCGCCCCCCCTCCATTCAAACCCCAGGGACCGGGTTCCTGTGGGTCGCGGGTTGCCGCTGCACCCACCGGGGCGGGAAACTCAGACTATCTGCGTCTCCGCACCCCCTGGCTCCCCGACCCCCGCAGGGATGCGAGGGCAGTGGGCCTGCGCAGTGGCCGGTGACCCACCTCCGCTACGAAGGGAGCGGAGAAGGCTGCGAGGCAGCCGCTCAGAAGCACTGACCGGGCACTGCCGCGCCTGGAATGTGTCCCGCACGCCTCCCAACCCGGCAGAGCCGGCGTCCCTCCCCCTCGCCCACGCTCTGCCCCGCGGGCAGCCTGGCAAGGATCGGCGCGGGCCAACGCGCATGACCCGGGCACACGCTTGCCCCGCGCCCTGGGTCCCGGCCCCCACGCGCTCACCTGGCGCCGGCGTCTGCGCGCCCCGGTCTCGCGCGCGAACCTGGCCGGCGGCCCCGGGGTCAGGGCGCGCAGCCGCATGGCCACCGGGCCGCGCGGGGAGCGAGGTCGGGGCGCGCCGGGAGGTCCGTCTGGTCCCTGCGGGCAGAGGGGCCCGGGACGAGGAAGCCAGGAGATCCGCGCCGGGCGCCGTCTCCACGGCCCAAGTCAGACGCCAGGAACAAAAGCCAGGCTCGAGAGCGCGGCCCGCGCGTCTGCATCTGACACGAATTAGCCCTCCCTCCCCGCCGACCGCGGGCTGCGCGGCCAGGCACCCGGACGTGGGTGCAGCCCGCCCTCCGCGGGGGAGGGGGGCGCCATCTGACCCGAGGCACGGGCTTGGCAAGGGGCTCGCTTTCCTAGGATTTCAAGCCTCCCGGAGCACGCGGGCCAGGGGCTTCCAGGAATCACACACTGGCGGCGGCGGGGCTCAGAGACTTAGGCGGGTCTTACAGCTCGACTATTCCCCGTTAAACCCGGCGGCTCCCGGGGCAGCACGGGCCCTCCACGGAGCCCCGGAATGGAGAGAAGTCACATCCTAAGGCAGAAAGGCTATTATTCCTTCCAATCTGCCTCTGCAAATAAGAAAAACAAAGGGCCTGACCTTGCTGGAAGAGGGAGAGTTTCATGCAGAACTTTAAGGCTGGTGGCTGGGCACCTGGGCACCGGGCCGCCCCTTCCCCTCCAGTACCAACTGCAGACCCATCGCAGAAGACGCCCGGGATACAGGAAGTGAAGGTACAGGGGTGACGCGGCCCGGAACCTGAAGGCTGGCGGGCACCGCTTAGAAGAGCCGGGGTGTGGGGGCCCCAGGCCCCAGACAGCTCCACTACGGGCTTGTGCAGAAAGCAGCAGCTCGACCGAGTCCAGCCTCACATCTGGGAACATCTGAAGACCGTCCCTTGGAGCAGTTCTGGCTGAGGGGACGCCTCCTCTTTGGCCCTAGTGGCAGCGAGGGGACCCCGCTGGAGCCTCCCCAGCTGAGCATACCGTGAGGCCCAGCTCTGCAGCCCTGGCCCCGGGCCCAGCGCCGTGCAGCTCGGAGGACACGCCGTCACAGCGCTCAGCCCTGCGGCTCAGCTCTGCGCCCGCGGCGGCCTGGGGACCCGCCTGGGTGGGCCTGGGCCCTTTATGGCTACCACATGTTGCACATTCCGTCACCGGCCTCCGTCTTCCTGTCCCAGCCCGAGAAGGGCAAAGGCACTCCTCAACTTCCAGCTGTAAGCACCAGAAGAACCAAACCATCAGGCTCCCCAGTCCGGTGCCCCTCACCCTCACGCCGCCCTCACTGCTCGCTCTGTGCTCATTCCTTACGACGCGTTTTTCACTGTAGTTCTTTCAGACTTCAGTCCTGGCAGACACCTCTCCGTCATTCTCTTCAGACACATCCCTGTCGTCCCTGGCACGAGGCCCTGGCACGTACGGCTCTGAAGCCCGGTTCCCACCGCCAGCCCCAGCAGTTCACTGATGTCTGGCAGGGTGTGTGGTGGCCGCTTCTCCCCAAGGCAGCAGGGTGAGCCCTGCCCCACTGTGGGGCCCGCAGAGCCAGCCGGACGCACTGGGCACCCCTGACACTACTGGTCCTGGAGAATCAGCACCACCGTACCTGCTGCCGCTGCCCACAGCCAGATGCTGGTGCCAAGTCCTCCCTCAGCCCGTTCGCCAGCCCACAGCTCTCCGCCCTTCATGCCCCACAGGCCCTCCCTTCAGCTCCCTGGGCTCCGTGCCTGAGTTTGTCAGGCTTCCCCAGCCCTGCCAAGGGGGCCTGGTCCGCAGAGCTCTCGGACGCCTGCCTCGCGCCTCCAGCCTTCTCTGCCCGCTGCCCACGGACAGCCTGCCGGGAAGGGGTGGAAGTGAGGTTGCGCAGGGGGAGACTCAAGGCCGAGACGGCGGCACAGTGCTCACTGCAGGATCCCACACAAAACCTGCACGGCTGGCGACCCCGCAGGCCGCGCAGTGGGCGCCTGGTCCCAGGAAGCCCAGCTTCCAGTTTTGTGCTTCACCTCTGGGCTTCTCCCTGCTCGGAGACCTGGCCTGGCTCCCACAGCCCCCGACATTCCTTCTGCGGACGACAGAACCCAGACAGCCGAGGGAGACGGCGAAAGTCCGAGGTCAGGGAGAGGCCGTCTGCCATCCCGGGGAAGAAAACCAGAGCTGGGGGCGTAGACAAGACCTCAAATCCAGGTTCCAGGAGGAAATGTCATCCCAGCACCCACGAGGCTGAGCCAGGAAGACAGTCCTAAGTCTGAGGCGGCCTGGACCACAAAGTGAACTCCAGGCCGGCCAGGGCCACAGAGTAAGACCGTCCCACACATCAAAGTGGGCTGTGACTGGCAGGACGGCAGACGCTTTCCGGAACAGGAGCCAGGCACCCAGGCCAGGAGTGTGGGCACAGGGGGGCCTCTGGGGGAGGGAGGGTACACAGACACAGTGGACATCAGGGCCCTGCAGCCCCTGGGGCCAGCGTGCTGCCAAGGGGATGCTGAGATACCAAACCTCAAATCTTCTAGGACACCAGGGGAAAACCAGTCACAGATCCAGCAGTCCCCCGGATCACGGGGAGCCTGGAAAGAACCACACAGGCCGGGACCATCTTCACGCCCCCACAGGAGTCTCAGTGACTCAGTTTACCAGAGACAAGGAAATGAAGACGTTAAGAAGCATGACAACCACTCAGCCTCAAAGGCAGTGCCACTGGCCCAAAGACAGAATTAATGTAGGTATCCATCGGCCAATGAATGGGGCGGGAAAATGTGGCACATCTATGCTGTGGAATAGTACACAGCTATAAAAACGATGGGATCTTGTCCTTTGTGGCCCGGGGGGGAGGGGGCAGCTGCAGTCGTTATGCCAGATGCAGGAAGACAACAGGGCATTTGGAGTCTGAAAAGCAGGTCTCAGCGCAGCTGAGAGTGGGCAAATGGATACCAGAGGCTGGCACAGGAGGAGACAACTGGCACAAAGCTGCCTAGGAGGAGGGGTCAGGGTGACCACAGCCAGCACTGATGACTGTGGATTTCAGAGGAGCTGCGGAGTAAACGTGTTCTCACCACGGGCCTGACGCACGCTAGGGAGGGAGGGAGCCGACTGCTCCAGCCAGGTCGGAACACGCGTCCAGGCCCCAAACCTCCCCTGGAGCTGGGGAGACACTTCTCAGAGTTCAGGAGGTCCTGCGTTGGGTCCCCAGCACCACACACCTGTCCATCACGTCATGCTTACACAAGCAGTTGTTCACACATGTGGGCCATTATTATTATACATGAATTAAAAAAAATTAGGGTGCCACATGCCCAGAAGTCCAGCACTCAGAAGGCTGAGGCAGGAGGGTTGTGAAAATGCATTGCCAGCCCAGGCTCCACAGCAAAACTCTAGCTCCAAAAAACAAACAAACAAAAAATATATACATGGCCCCATGGTGGCTCTACGGGTGGGGCCAGCTGTGTCCGCCAGGGTTTGCCTGACAGGGCCACCGAGTCTGCTCCAGCGTCTGCTCAGCGAGCCCCCACGTGTGCCCCCGGCAGCCCCTGGTCCCCTCAGGACTGGGAACACTCACCCTGCCAGTGGGCCCAGCATGTGATGACAGCCAGGCCAGTCGGAGCCAGGAGGCCACAGCCCTGCGGAGGGCCCCACCTGGCACCCACCACCAAGAAACCCCAACCCCACGACCCTGCTGCTGTGTGTCTGCAGGTTTCTGCTCCACCTCTCGGGGCCAATTTCGTCTTAAGGGGGTGATGAAATCATAACCCCGAAGCCTTCTCTCAAGGCTGCCTGGAGGAGGGTGACCCCGTGCCCTAACTGTGCCCATGCCCACAAACAGGGCCAGAGAGCTCGGGGCCAGGCGGGGTGGCGCTGCACACAGTGCCTCATTCTGGCAAGCCTGGCCTCCGGCGGCTGCATTGCTGAAGTCTGTCTTGCTTTCAGTACTTCTGGGGACCAAACCCCGCATCTTCACAAGCGAGACGCACCCAGCCCATTTCATTTTCCATTTCAAGATGGGGTCTTGCAAGCCACCAAGTTACCCAGACTGGGCTGGAACTCGGGGTTCTCCTGCCTCGAAAAGACCAGTCTTGGGCCGGAGATTTAGCTCAGTGGTTCCAGCATCTGCCTAGCAAGCACAAGAACCTTGGTTCAATCCCCAGTAAGCACGTATAACAATACTGGGAGTGGTGACTCACGCCCACCAGCAATCAGTACCACACACCACAGTGCCGGGCGTGGTGGCTCACGCCTGTCATCCCAGCACTCGGGAGGCAGAGACAGGAGGATTGCTGAGTTCCAGGCTTGCCTGGGCTGCATAGTGAGCTCAGAGCCAGCCTGAACTACAAAGCCAGACCTTGTCTCAAAAAAAAAAAAAAAAGCCAGTCTTGCTGGGCAGGGCCCAGGGCTTCAGGTGACTCCACTCCCCGGGGACCGTCCCCCCAAGGAGGCTGCAAGGAAAGGCGCTGGCAGGTCGCACCACAGCCCCACTGTACCCAGACCTGTCCCAGACCAGCCTCCACCCTCAGCCACACTGTGGACAGAGACCTGCCTCACGGCCACAGCATGGTCTCCTGGGACCCAGCGGGGACGCGCACCCGGGCCGGGGATCCAGGCCGGTCCACTGCACGGTGGGGCTGCGTCCCCGCCCACGGCGGTCACTGCGTCCAGACCGGAGCAGCCCTGGAGAAGCCGCGCATCGCCTGCCCGTGCTGTCCACTTGAGGAGTCTGGGAGGCTCTGGCGTCGGGTGGTGACACGGGACCCCAGACACTAGGGGTGTATCGTGCTCCCCAGAGCGGTGCGTGGCTCAGTCAGTGAACAGTGTGCCCCTGCCCTTCGTCCCCCTGCGCCTCGCCCCAAGAAGCAACACGGCACTGCTCACCACTGAGGCTCCTGCCGCGCGCGCCCAGCGAACGGCCATGCTGTTCCCGATGCCTGTCGCCTGTGGCTACACGTGCGCAGGACTGGGTCCGGTGAGTCAGCCGCCGGGTCTAGGTGACACACCCCCGGCCACACCCTGGGCCGGCCGCAGGAATCCCGGCCCTATCTGTGCCCTTTGAGTCTCCGATTAGCTGGTTTCCGTCCATCTCAGCCTTCCCGGGAGGGGCAGAGAGAAGATAACTGAGGGCTTGGCGGGGCCTTGGAGGGAGGAGGGAGAGGAAGGAGGGGGAGGAGGGGGAGAAAGAGCAGGCCTGAGAGAGGACGAGGCCAAGGAAGGAGGCTCTGGGTGTCCTCTCAGGGCCTAGGCAGTGGGAGGCCCGGAGGAGCTGGCCGGGGATGGGCAGAGGGCAAGACCAGGGGATCCCCTGACCCACATGCTGGCACTCCATGATGACTTCACTGGGCTGGGGACTAAAACAGGTCCAGCTGGCCGATCAGGCAGGGCCCTGGGGTCCCCCCGGGGGGGGCACAGGCCCTCAGCAGGAGCGCCGGGGAGCAAGGACTCCCAGTCACAGGCCCAGGGCAGCCTCTCCCAGCCCCAGAGCCTGGTCTGAGCACGGCCTGGGAGCACCCGCTGTCCGCAGTCAGCTCCGGGAGCCGGCAGGGTCACAGGGACCCTTGGGTCGCCCTCCGGACAAAGCCAGGCCCGGCAAGCAGGTGGCCCAGCCCCCATTCCGGCTGAGCTGCAGAGGCGCAAGCTCGGACGGTGGAGGCCCGGCTCCCGCTCCGCAAGGTACTCCTTCCAGCCAGGAAACTGTCCCGAGCGACCCTCGTGCCCGGAACCCACCCACCAGGTGCCCAGGACTCTCGCCCTGAAGGATGCTCTGGCTCCTGGGCCCGAAACCCCACATCCCAGCCCACTCGCCAGCCAGCCTCCTTCAGGGTGACGCTGCGACTTGCGGCACGTCCGCCTTTCCAAGCCCGAGCGCGGCGCGCCCACACGCACGTCCTGCCTGCGCACGAAGGCTGACCCCCTAGCCCAGGCCCCGCACACGGCCACCCTGCCAGGAGCCTCCTGTGAAGGCTTCGGGCCCTCCCCTCCGCCCTGCCCGCCTCCCTGGCCGCTCAAGGCCAAGCCCGGGCCCCGCTGCTCAGGGCCGTCCCCACGGCGGAGCAGACAGCCGGTCCCCCTCCTCTCCTTCCCCGGACCGCTGTCCACAGCCAGCCCTGGGAGCTCCCCACTTCCGGGAGGGGCACCGGAACCCACGCCCCAAACACAGCTCTGCGGCTGGTGTGCCCTCGGCCCCTCTCTCCGTCCTCCCAGCTGCTTCCCGCCCGGCCGCAGGACGTGGGCACGGAAGCCACAGGCAAGCGGGCCGCGCCCTCTCCCTCCTGCTCCTCAGCCCCACAAGCCTGAGGAACCCACCGACCGACGGACGGACGGACCACCCGCCCCAGGGCCCTCAGCCTCCTGCAGCTCTTCCGTCCTTTCCCTCCAGGCCAGCGGCCCCTCCGCGGGGCTCAGCACAGGACCGGGAGCCGAGGTCAGGGACCCCTGCTCCGCGTCGGCACCACCGTCTGTCTCCACAGCCGCGTGCTGGACCGCGAATGGGCGTGGAGACCAATACCACCCGGGTCACGTGGCTGGTGGCCACACGGGAGCTCTGGACTCAGGGACAGCGGGACCCAGGGCAGGAGGCCGGTCCTGCCCCTCACAGGCAGCCGGGCCTGAGAAGCCAGCACCAGGCGGCGTGGGCTCCATGCCCGCACTGAGCTCCCCCAGAAGCCACAGCTGGGTCTCCTCATGCCCTCCCTGGCAGGGCAGCTCAGGACTCACTCCCGTGACCATCGGGGCTCCCTGGGGGCACGTGGAGAAGCTGACTGATTCTGTGCCCAGCCGAGGGACACAGGGCTGCGTGGTGGCCTGGGATGCCTGACCCCCAGCCTGTCTGGGCCCATCCTGGTGTTCCTGAGCAAATGGGGCCCAGGAAGCCCCCTCGGGAGCCCAGGATATAAGGGCAAGGCAGCCAGCAACACCCACTCAGCAGAAGCCAGGTCCAGGGCAGCGCTTGGAGGGAGGTGGGCTGAGAGCGGAGGAAATGCAGGCTGGGGCTGGGCAGCCAGTCCTGGAGCCCGCAGCGGCCTGAAAGCCCAGCCTGTGGAGCTGCACTGCGTCTGTGCAGAGGGACCTGGGCTGGGCCGGCCCCCCGCAGCCCCCAGCCCAGTGTTTTCCTAAGGAAAAGGAGGTACAGCCTGCCCCGCGTTCTTCCCATCCCTAATTCCTTCTGTCTTCCTCCCGGAGCCGTGCCGGCTGCAAGGAGCGAGGTGGGCGAGCAGGTCCCCCCAGCCAGCCCCCCGAGAGCACAGCCCAGAACCGGGAGGAGCATCTCGCCTGCAGAAACCAGAGGAGAGTAACAACCAAAACCCACTCCGAGGTGCTGCGTCCCTGGGAGGCAGAGGCAGACGGACAGGTAGTTCCAGCCCAGCCTGGGCAACTTAGTAATTTAGCAAGCCCTCCTCTCAGAGTAAAAATGTTTAAAGGGCCGAGGATGTAGCTCAGAGCCAAGGTCTGGGTTCAACCCCCAGGGCTACAAAAGAACAAAACTGAAAACCCCACTGTTTCCATTTCAGAAACCAGCGAGACACACATCCGTGGGCCTAGCTGCTCACAAACATGCACACATACACACACGCATCTGAGCATGGATACCCATGTGCAGATATCCAGGCACCCAGGCATGGTGATGCATGCCCATAAGCCCAGCACTCCAGGAGGCTGAGGCAGGAAGACTTTAAGTTTAAACCTAGCTTGGGCAATTTAGTGACAAGGAGACCCTGTCTCAAAAAAATGAAAAACGGGGAGCTGGGGATTTAGCTCAAGTGGTACTGCACCAACCTTGGACACATAAGGGCCCAAGTTTGATCCCTGGTACTGAAAAAACAAATGGCTGGAATATAGCTCAGTGCAAAGGCCCTGGGTTCAATCCCAGGACTACAGGAAAAGAAAAAGCAGGCCGGTGTCCAGGCTTTCTCCAGAGCAAGTCAACATAGCTGCCCTGCCTGGAGAGAGTCTGGGAGGAAGGGGGAAGACGTCCTGTCCATCTGTCCATCCTGCCAGACCTCCCTCAGGCCAGCTCTGCTTCATGGGCTCTGCTCCCAGGCAGGGACCTCAGGCAGGCTGGGAAGAGGAGACCGCAGCAGAAGCCCAGCCTGGCTACAGGCCCAGGTCAGCTGTCTGGGGCGGCTGAGAGCCGCAGTGAGCCATGCACCGGATCAAAACCACACAGGGCTCGTCCTGTAGCGGGGATGGGGCCCGGCCCCCACCCAGGTCCACACCTTCCCATTCAAAGAGGCCGCCCACACCCCCCTGGCCGGCCGAACCCTCCAGGACTGGGAAGGGCGCCTCCCGTCCCTGGGCATCCATCTCCGGATCTGCCTCTGGCTCTAGCACATTCCCACCGGCAGGGCTCTCACTGAACAAGCCGGGCGGCCTGGCCTGCCAGGCAGGAAGATCACTTTGGGTCCAGCCTGGGCACTTCGTGAGACAGTCTCAAAAACATGGACAAAGAAGGAGCTGGGATGTCGCTCTGTGTGAAGCTCCCCCTTCAATCGCTACTAATGCAAAAAAACAGAAACAACAACAGAAAAATTGCACTGACAAAACAAATAAATAACAGGAGACAAAATAACACCAGCTTCCTTGGGCAGGTTTCACAGGTCCAGGGTGAGGACAGGACAGTTGGGCATAGAAGTGTCCCTCTGCGGGCCCTGCCTGCCCCAGGCCGCCCTCTGGGACATCCTCTGCAGGGACCCAGCTCCAGGCAGAGCCATGCTGAGCAGGAAGGCGGCCTTCGAAATCTCTGTACCTGCAGGCCACAGCACCTCCCAGAACGCAGGTGCCCAGGCACAGGCAGAGGGGCAGGGGACCAGGGACGGGGGCACACTCCCGTCTCTGTGGCCACCATGTGTAACACACTCAACGCACCACCAGTGCCGTGACGCGGGCACCTCACTGCCTGACACTCGGTCCAGAGGACACGGAGCCGGAACCGGCCGCCAGAAGCCACGGAAGTGCTTGTCCTTATGCGCTCCTATGCAGCGGGCCACAGCCCGAGTACCCGGATGTGGCCACCCTGCTATCTCCAGCCTCTCAGCCCAAATAAAGCTCTTTGCTTCACAAAGGCCCAACCGAGCGGAAGCAGAGACTGAGACAGGGCCTGGCGACCTTCATGACGAACACACGAAGAGGAAGGCACAGAGCGGCCAGGCGTGTGGACACACAGGCCCAGCGACCCCTGTGGCCCCCTTCCTCTGGGCATCACAGCCCTGCTGTAATGCTCTGTCCGTCCCCATCCAGACACAGACCTGGGGACTGCGAGTGACCCCACAGGGTCACAGGCACCGTGCCGTCAGAGCCTCCCACTGGTGGACTCAGTGGGACACCAGTGTGTGGGCCCTGCCGCCTTCTGCCTGGTTCAGTGTTGGGTTTTGAAGACAGGCTGCATGGCCCAGGCTGGCCTCCTCCTGCCTCAGCCTCTGGAGTGCTCAGATGATGGGTGTGCACCACCACGCCCAGCTATCTGCCTTCTTCCCAGAGGCCACTGCCCAGGCATAGTGGACACCGGTGACCTGCTTCCCAGGAGGCTCACGTCTCCTTCCTCTCCTCCCCACAGAGCTGCAGCCTGGGCCCCAGCCGCGAGGGCAGCACAGCCCCGGACATGACCGGCCTACGACTTCTGAACAGGGCCACCATCCTGGGCGGGGGCAGCGCTGGGCCCCAGCAGTTGCCCAGCAGCTGGGGCCCTGGGTTCAGTTCCTGCACTGCATGGGGAACAGACAGTCCGACGCCGGAGAAGCACTCATGCGGGGCAGCAGTTGTTCTGCAGTCTTGAGGAAGGACAGGGAGACGACCACTTCCAAAGCGGGAAAGAGAACATTATGAGTGAGGGCCCCGAGTAGAGCTGCTTGTCAAACCAAGCCTGGGGCCGGAGATTTAGCTCAGTGGTTCCGGCACATGCCTCGCAAGCACAAGGTCCTGAGTTCAATCCCCAGTAACCACATATCACAATACCAGACGTGTGACTCATACTCACCAGCAATCAGTACCACATACTACAGTGCCAGGCGTGGTGGCTCACGCCTGTAATCCCAGCACTCGGGAGGCAGATGCAGGAGGATTGCTGAGTTCCAGGTTTACCTGGGCTACACAGTGAGTTCAGGACCAGCCTGAACTACAAAGCAAGACCCTGTCTCAAAAGACTTAAAAAAGAAAAGAAATTTTGGGCTACACCCCCAGGCTTCCCTACAGGCTTCAGACTGGTGGGACCCTAAATCATGTGAGTCAGTCCCTTCTGCCACTTGCTACATACAGACACTGGGCAGCCTGCTCTGGAGTTTTGGCATAAAAGCAGCAGTGCTACTGGATAAAGAAGGTGTGGTTTTTCCATAAAATGGAGTATTAGTCTGCATAAAGAATGATAAGTTTGAGTCATTTAAATTCAAGTGGACGTACCTTCAGGACATACTCATAAGTGAAATAAATAGGTCACAGATCTGTAAATATTGTATCTTTTCTCCAGTATGAGAAACTGAAGATGTAAACGAGCTCTAGAATATATGGTAGATATTGTGAAACAGAAACTATTCCAAGGGAAATGGGGTGTAGGGGTAAGTAACAAGGGGAAGAAAAAATATGATGGTAATAAAAACAGGGAAACAAAGCTTATGTATATAGGGGTGAAGGGTTGTAGGGTGGGTGGAGAAGGGGGAAAAATGAGAATTAAATTGTATCGTATACTGGTACAAATTTTCAATATTGTGTGTGATCATGACATGTATATATAACGTACCAATAAAGATTCAAATAAAGGACCGGAGATTTAGCTCAGTGGTTCCGCGCCTGCCTCGCAAGCCCAAGGCCCTGAGTTCGATCCCGGTAACCACATACAGTGCTGGGTGTGGTGGCTCAGGCTTGTAATCCCAGCACTTGGGAGGCAGAGGCAGGAGGGCTGCTGAGTTTGAGGTTTGGCTGGGCTACATAGTGAGCTCAGGGCCAGCCTGAACTACAAAGTGAGACCCTGTCTCAAAAAAAAAAAAACAAAAACGGGGGCTGGAGATTTAGCTCAATGGTTCCAGCGCCTGCCTCGCAAGCCCAAAGCCCTGAGTTCGATCCTGGTAACCACATACAACGCTGGGCGTGGTGACTCACGCCCACCAGCCATCAATACCACATACCACAGTGCCGGGTGTGGTGGCTCACGCCTGTAATCCCAGCACTCGGGAGGCAGATGCAGGAGGATTGCTGAGTTCCAGGCTTGCCTGGGCTACACAGGGAACTCAGGGCCAGCCTGAACTACAAAGCGAGACCCTGTCTCAAAAAAAAAAAAAAAAAAAAGATTCCAATTAAAAAAAAATTTTTAAAAGAGAAGCAGTGCTGCTTATCACCTAAAAGGGGCCCTTGGGATTGTGGGTGTGGATCTGCTGTGGAGTTAGAGACGTGCAGTACAAT
>PVIC010041690.1:0-16123 GCA_004025085.1 Thryonomys swinderianus | reverse complement strand
GTCCGGCATTGTGGTATGCGGTGTTGATTGTTGGTGGGTGTGTCTCCACGCCCAGCATTCTATGTGGTTACCGGGGATCGAACTCAGGACCTTGCACTTGCGAGGCAGGCGCTGGAACCACTGAGCTAACCCTCCAGCCCAAGCATAGGACATTTTTATCATTCCTGATAATTCCCCTGTGCCTCTTCCCAATCTCCTGTCTCCTCACCCTCCTAATAGGCAGTCACTGTTTTGATTTCCATTATTACAAATTATTTTATCTATTCATGAACTTTATGTAATTGAAGCCATACAATATTTGGCTTATTGTGCTCAATATAGTGTTTTTTAAATTGAGTTTATTGGTACATTTTAGGTGTACAACATGATTACATTTATCATTGAGAATTTGTGTATGTACATGATATATCTTGATTCGTATTTTTTCCCACCTCCTACCCTCCCTTCAGCCCCTCAGTCTCCCCTATATAAATAAGCTTTGTTTCCTATTTTTTCCCTCTTTTCATTCAAATTTTTCCTTTCCCTTCTTAAAATACACTTTCTAGGCCAAATTGCCATTCACAGTGCAAACCTCTGAGAGGTACTTGCAAGCAGAGTACAGAGGATCATTAAGAAGATCATATGTCTTGACCAAGTTGGATTCATCCCAGAGATGCAAGGATGGTGCAGAATATATAAATCAGTAAATATAATACACTATATTAACAGAGTGAAGGAAAAAACCACATGATCATCTCAATAGACACATGAAAAGGTGTATGACCAAGTCCAACACCCATTCATGATTAAAAACCCTACACAATATTGGAGTAGATGGTCTTTATCTCAACTTGATAAAAGCCATCTATGACAAACAAGCAACTAACATTATATTAACTGGTCAAAAACTGAAAGCTTTCATGCTGAAATCAGGAGCAAGACAAGCATGTCCACTATTCAGTATAGGTCTGGAAACAGTAGCCATAGCAGTTAGATAAGAGAAAGAAATAAAAAGTTTAAAGATGGGAAAATAAGTTAAACTGTCATTATTTGCTGATGACATGATACTCTGTAGAGAACACACCAAACACTCTGTCAGTGTAGTGTTTTTGAACTTCATACTGTTGTTCTGCATTTGTAGCTTTTTCCTTTTTATTGGTAGAGGTTCTCCATCTTTTGAATATATATCCATAGCATATTCACTTTGTTGCATTTAAAAAAATTATTTTTAGTGTAGTTTAGATTTGAGCTGGAGATTTAGGTCAGTGGTTCCAGCACCTGGCTATCAAGCACAAGGTCTCTGGTTTGATCCCCTGTAACCACATGAAACAATATCAGGTGTGGTGACTCACTCTCACCAGCAATCAGTACCACATACCACAATGCTGGGCATGGTGGCTCACACCTGTCATCCCAATACTCAAGAGGCAGAGGCAGGAGGATTGCTGAGTTTGGGGCTTGCCTGACCTACCTAGTGAACTCAGGGGCAACCTGGACTACAAAGTGAGACCCTGTCTCAAAAAAAAAAAGTTTAGATTTGTACAAATTACTAGGATGATACAGAGGTCATATATACTCCATACTGTTTACCTTGTTATTAATAACTTACTTTAGTATATAGTTCCTTTATTAATGTACCAATATTGATATATAATTGTCAGTTAAAGACCATACTTTTCAGATTTTTGTATTGTCTGTTTTCTGCCCACAATCCCACCTAGGACACTACCTGGCATGTAATCATTGTGTCTCCATAAGGCTCCTCTTGACTCTGAGTTTCTTAGAGTTCTCTTTTCTCTTTTTCTTTTCTTTCTTTCATCTGTGTGGGAGCATGTTAGCATGTGAACCCTGGGCCTTCACACCAACTTAGGTCAACAAATTTTTCTTTTTAATTTTGAGAATGTCTTGCTAAGTTGCTAAGTTGTTCGGGCTGGCTTTAAGCTTGTGATCCTCGCAGAGTATTAGGCTTGCATTTTTAAGGTGTTCTCATTGGGCATTTTGTAAATGTATGTCAATTGGGATTGCTGTATGTTTTTGCTCACAACTAGTATGAAGTTATTATGAGCTGGTGGAGGAAGACCACAGCAAAGTGCTGTTTCAGTTACATCTCTTTAAGGGCACATGCTATTGCTGTGGCACCACCCACGTCTCCTGTTGCCTGATCGCAGTCATGTTTGTCAGTTTTCTCCACTGGAAAGTTACTTCTGCCCACTTTGCCTACTGTGCTCCGGGGAAGGAAGCCCCCACCCTGCAGTTAGGGAATTGAGGCTGAAGTAGCTCCATAAATTGTTTAGAAAAACTCCTGCATAGATTTATGCTTAACTTTCAAAGAACTGAGAGTGTTTGAAGTGATCGTGCCATTCTGCCCTCACACTGGCTGCCTCAGGATCCTCAGACACATCCGCATCTTCATCGACACCTGGTCTTTTCAGATGACATTGGCGCTTTCATGGCAGTGTGGCCGTAGACGACGCTTGATGATTTTAACATTTAAAATGTGGTCATCCTAGCTGATGTGAGGTGAAGTGATATTTCACTCTGCTTTTGGTTTGCATTTATGGTGATTAATATTTTGGGGCCTATTCCTGTATCCTTGTTGGCTCTCCTGTCTGTTTTTTGGGGGAGGGAGTTGAAAGATTGTTGAAGTCTGTTCCCTACATTTTGAAATCAGGTTTTTATTATTGAGATGAGGTGTTACTTGTGTGAACTGGGTACAGGTTATTTGTTCAATATATGACTTGGAATAACCATAGTAGCACAGGCTTTCTGTGTTAGGGTTTGTATGAGAATTCACTTTGCCTGTCAGTGCTGGCATATTAGCTTATTGAAGTAGTGCTTGGTTTTAAAATTACTGGCTCTAATCTTGTGTATTTGCAAAAAAGTTTGATTTTTAATGCTGGACGTGGTGGCTCACGCCTGTAATCCCAGCACTCGGGAGGCAGAGACAGGAGGATTGCTGAGTTTGCGGCGGCTTGCCTGGGCACCATAGTGAGCTCAGGGCCAGCCTGAAGTACAAAGCGAGACCCTGTCTCCAAAAAGCAAACAAAACAAAACAAAAAGTTTGATTTTTAAATTATCTTTTTAAAAAATTTAATTTACTACTACTACTACTACTACTACTACACACACACACACACACACACACACACACACACATCACAATTATGCTCAACACTGAGAATTTGTACCAGTATATGACACGACTTAATTCTCATTTTCCCCTTCCCCTAAAAGTTTGATTTTTTAAAATCATAGTTCTTAAGGTGAAAGACAAGCATAGGTTCTAATTCACACCAGGTAAATGCTGGTTTCTTGGTTCCCTCTGTCAGTTTGTCTTTCATGATTTAAAAAATTTTAAAATATGAAAAATACTGTAAAATTGTAATTTTAACTGTTTTAAAAAAGCCATGCTGTCAGAAGAGAATATCGTGGGGTTTTTTTGTTTTTTTTTTTTTTAAATTCCTGTGTTTGGTTTGGTCTCTCTAATTTCCATCGTCTTGTTTCAGGTAAACCTCTTCGTGCTGCTGTCTGTGGTTTGCGTCCTCCTGAATCTTGCAGGATTCATCCTCGGCTGCCAAGGGGCGCAGTTTGTATCCAGTATGCCCAGGTGTGACCTGGTAAGTCGCACTGACATCGGCAGGCTCTGACCACCTGCTGTCCTGCTGTAACTTGTGTGATTGCTTTATCGGATCATCAGTTGTTTTTGTCAAAGCATTGATGAGCTGGTATAAACCACACAAGAGTAGTGTGGTAGGTCGGGTCCCCTCAGTCGTCTTCTGCCTGCCTTCGCTGAAAGACAGAAGACAGATATTGCGGGAGTGCAGGCCCACAGTGTGTTATCTGAAAGCCTTGGAGGCAGGTATATGTGAGCGCGTAGAGATTTCCAGTTTAGGGGTAGAAATATGGTGCGTGCACCATTTATTATGTAGCCTGCAGTGGTGTCTGGATAGCAGGCTATTATCAAGGCTTTTGGTTTTCAGAGCTTTTTGAATTTCAGAGGTATAGATGATGTGTATGGAGTTGTAGCAGTTCTCTCACTAAATACTTTAGTTGTGCCGAAATACAAATAATATGAAAGTGACTACCTTAACCATGTTAAGAGTACAGTTCAGGAGTATGATGTATGACAGTGTTATTATGTAGTATTCACCATAAATGCAAATCAAAAGCAGAGTGAAATATCACTTCACCTCACATCAGCTAGGATGACCACACTTTAAATGTTAAAATCATCAAGCGTCGTCTACGGCCACACTGCCATGAAAGCGCCAATGTCATCTGAAAAGACCAGGTGTTGATGAAGATGGGGATGTGTCTGAGGATCCCGAGGTGGCCAATGTGAGGACGGAATGGCACAGTCACTTCAAACACTGCATTTTTACGAGTTTAGATACTGTACATACCTTATGTAAGTGGAATCAGGCAGTATTTTGTGAGTGACTTGTTTCACTAATAATAATACAGGTTTTTCCGTGTGGTAGTATGTAGCACAGTTCCCTTCCTTTTAAGGGATGAATAATAGCCCATTGTATATAAGTATGACACATTATGTTTATCCATTTATCATTAGACAGCCCTTGGATTGTTTCCAGTTTTGTCTATTGTGTGTAGTGCTGCTGTGACCATGGGTGTACTGACATCTCTCCTTGCTGAGACAAAATACCCAACAACCAGAGTTACAGGGGGCAAGATTTATTTGACTTATGGATCATAGAGGTTTCAGTCAGTAATGGGCTGGCTCCAAGGGGGGTGGCACGTGGTAGGGGCACCGTTCATGGCAGCGGAGGACAGCAAAACCAACAAGAGAACTAACAGCATGTTTCTCCCCCTTTTATCTTACTCAGACTGTTTAAGGTGGGCAGCACTTATGCCCTTTGTTCTAGTGCTCTCAAGCCTAGCACTGCACCATGAATCAATCAGTCACACTCTAGATTCAGCCACCCCCGAAAAAGCTTGAGGACGTCTAAATACAAGGCGTAACAGCCGTCTCTCAGTTCTTCGGGGTAAAACACCCAGAAGTGAAGTGATGACTACTTCTGAAAAGTTTTAAGAACTTCTTAGTAACAAACACCTCCATGTAGCGTAAAACAAAAGGGGCGACCTCTTCAGGAGTTCACCTCCATCTGGAACTTGGTTCTGCACATCTCATCTTTAGAAACTAGGAGGATCCAAGCCGAGAAGGCTGCGGTGTTTCTAGAAATGCTGTGATGAGGCTTTGGGAGGGAAACCCATTATCTTCCGAAACCCCTCAGGGACTTACTGAAGTCCTGTTGTTCTTTCTTATAATTTCTTTACAAAATTTAAAAATTTTTTCATTCCACTGCTTCATAACCAACCCTGTGACAGGGAATCCTAGAACTTTGCTGGTTTGCGAAGCCTTCTGTGAATCGCCCCCGACCTGCCCTCGCACTGGATAGAGCAGCTCACACTCCCTGTCCTCGAGCCAAATATTTCCCAGGATTCTGCGGCACCTGCTCCAGGGCTCTCACTAAGTTGCCCAGGCTGATCTTCATCTTCTTCATCATGCCAGTGTACCTGACTTCACCTTATTTTCTTATTGCCAACAATGTTATCTCTTCTCCAACTCAAGAATTCTCTTCATCCGCCTTTTCCCTTTCTTAAAACACAATCAATATTTGAAAGCCTCATTCAAACAAGGTATGATGGCGCCCCTCTGTAGTCCTAGTACTGTGGGAGGCTGAGGAAGGAGGACTGTGAGTTCATCTCCAGTCTGGGTGACTTACCAACTTCGCAAAACCCTGTCTCAAAATTTTAAAAATTAAAACAAAAAAAAATGTCCAGGAATGTAGTTCTTTTTAAAGGCCCTGGGTTCATTTCCCATTGCTGAAAAAAAAAGGGCCGAAGAGTTAGCTCAGTGGTTCCAGCGCCTGCCTCGCAAGCGCAAGGTCCTGAGTTCGATCCCCAGTAACCACATATAATGCTGGGCGTGGACTCATGCCTACCAACAATCAACACCGCATACCACAATACCGGGTGTGGTGGCTCACGCCTATAATCCCAGCACTGGGAAGGCAGAGACAGGAGGATTGCTGAGTTCGCAGCGGCTTGCCTGGGCACCATAGTGAGCTCAGGGCCAGCCTGATCTACAAAGCAAGACCCTGTCTCAAAAAAAAAAAAAAAAAAAAAAGTGCTATTCTAAGACACCCTTAGGAAATAGTCACTGGTCCTCAGAGAAGACAATATTTTACGGGTGTACCTCTTTCTTGGCTAAAGATACTCATAAGGATACTTTCCTGGTAGGAGTCACCTGGCTAGTAGTATCCAGTTCCCTTTTATCTGGGGACTTTCCAGTAATGTCACATGTCATACTCCCTTATGGAAAGGCAGTCCCTAGGGAAATTTTTGGACAAATTTTGGCTTTCCAGTTACTGATTAACTGAATGCCATGGGTTCACATCTCGGTGAGTGGAAAGCCCAAAACACAACATAGAGACAAAAGAGTGGAGAAAGATTTATTGCTTGGAGTCAGTAAATAGAGCACTGGGTTTATTTCCAAACCTGTATCCTCCCTGAGGAACAGAAGCATGGGGTTTTATTCAGAAAGCCTGTCCATACTCATATAGGAAAGCTTTTTGGCGATGAGCACGTTCCTGGGCATGCCCAGCTGAAGGTGTATATTACTGTGCATCCTTAACTTAAGGTCATAGTTTAGAAAGAGGAAAACATATCGGGTGTTCTCCATTCAAGGCTGTTTGGAAGATTAAATTGGTAGACTGTACTTCTGGGCATGCTCAATTCAGTATTGTAGGAGGTGAGTTTTTTCTAAGTGCCGAAAAGACTGAATCAGAGTGGGTTGTTGACTTTGGCTGGTTCTTGGCAAGTTTCCTCCAAAGAATCTTAGGTGAAACAAAAGAGGAGAATTCAGAATGTGCATTAATGTGGGAGTTGGCCGCAGAAAGGGGCCAGGGTCAGCAGCTAACAGTTACACAACGAAAGAGGAAGGACAAAGAGAAAAAACAAAAACTAGAAGTGAAAATGTTAATAGATTAATAGCTCAGCAGAATTGTAGTATGTGACAGAATTTCCTTTCTTTTTAAGACTGAATTTTATCCTTTTGGATATATGATACATTTTTTTTTTTTTTGAGACAGGGTCTCACTTTGTAGTTCAGGCTGGCCCTGAGCTCACTATGTAGCCCAGGCAAGCCTCAAACTCAGCAATCCTCTTATCTCTGCCTCCCGCGTGCTGGGATCATAGGTGTGAGCCACGATGCCTAGCACGGTGGTATGTGGTATTGATTGCTGGTGGGCGTGGGCCACCATGCCCAGCATTGTATGTGGTTACCAGGGATTGAACTCAGGACCTTGTGCTTGCGAGGCAGGCGCTGGAACCTCTGAGCTAAATCTCTGGCCCTATGATACATTTTATTTATGTACGCATCTGTTGGATTTAGGTTGGTTCACAATGGGTATTATGGTTGTGCGTATTCCTATAATGACTATTGGGAGTAATGCTGGAATGAGCCTGGGTTTGCAGATATCTTTCGCAGATGCTGGCTCAATTTTTCTGGGGTTGTATCCCAAAGTGTGTTTGCTGGATCATATGATGATTATTTTTAGCTGAGGATCCTCTGTACTGTTTTTCCAATGGCTACACCGTTTTATATTACTACCAACAGTGGGCAAAGATTGCAGTTTCTCCACATCCTGACATTTGTTTTTATCTTTTTTCAGTTGTGACCCTCATAATTACTATGAGTGATTGCATTTCCTTGATCATCAGCGGTATGGAGCATTGTTTCATGTGCTTTTGGCCCATCTGTATTTTTTCATGCCTCTGTATACTGGGCGGCCATGTTATATGAGAACTGCGGTCACCTGTGCAGCCCGTGAGACCTGCTTTTCTGCCTCCCTGTGCACCTTGCGTTGAGAATGGATTTGTGTGAAGCTGGGGGTAGCGATGCACACCTCTGATCCCAGCACTCCGGGACGTTGAGACAAGAGGATCAAGAGTTCAAGCCCAGCCTGGGCAACTTAATGCCTTCACGGCACTGTTGTTTTTCAAAGTAAAAAAAAAAAAAAAAGATTAGGGAAGTAGGTTAGAAGGCCACGGGTTCAGTTTCTAGTCTTGGGGCTTTGAAGGGGGTGGACTTGTGTAGGAAGGGGTACTGGGTAAGATGACACCTGGCATTACCCAAGGAAAGTAGAGGACTCAGGCGAGGTCTGGAGGTCTGTGCCAAGGACGAGAAACAGGAATCACACAGAGTCACGTTGGAAAGCGAGTTTGGCTCCTGTGGGGGAGGGGAGCAGCGTAGAGGCCAACACGCCATCCGCTGGTGCTGTTGGTGTTAACAGGGGAACTCCTCAGCCAGCAGCTTCCCAGGAGGAAGCCCTCTGGGAGGAACATCCGCCTGCAGAGTTCAGGGATTTTATGGGTTGGGAAGAGGGATCTGGAGAGAGCCTGACTGGCCACAGTAATTTCCCTTGAGAAGGTGAGCGGCTTGTGTGGCTGTCAGCAGCAGGCCATGCCTTCAAAAAGGTGAGGCGGTCGCAGATGGGCCTTGGTGGGGAGTGGCGTGGGCAGGTGTAAATGTTGAGGGGCAAACCAGGAAGAGTCCACCTGGATGAGCGCACAGGGCCCACGGAGGTAACCTCATGGCCCTTCCTTGTAACAGGCAGTTTACGTAAATATCTGGTATAATAATGCACCCTAACAGCTGGCTTCAGAACAAAGAATCCGAACTGTGGAATCTGTGGAGCTCTAGAAGAGGAGGCTGTGCTGATGCACGGAGGCAAAAAGGAGGACAGTGGTGGAAAAGAAAACAGCCTGCAGAAGAACGGGGAAGAGATGGACGGGGTAGGGGAGTGAGAGGGTTTTCTCTGGAAGACATTACTCTAAGTTGTTAATGGTTTGGGTAACATCGGTGTCTGCATTACTCAGAATATAACAGCGGTGCACTTAGATTAGCATATATGACTTTAGGGGCGGTATATGTAAATTTCAAATGAAAAAAATATAGCCTCCCACCTCCCAAATAGTGTGTAATCCACTATTAGCGTGTCTTTCAACTCGGATTATTATTTTCTCTTAGTCTTGGAAAACAACCTTGAAATTTATTAGTCTAACCAGAGGTTGAAAGTCTTCCTCAGTGAGAAAAAGGGATGTCCCCTCCCCACAGCGGGGCAACAAAAACAGGGTGAGTGATGGTGACTCTTATGACTCCTGAAGAATTTCGCCGCTGCTGAAGTCAGAGCTGCCTCATTTACTTAACGGTTAAGAGCTGTCGCCTTTCCTTTTAGGCGAGACAGAGAAGCCAACAGCTCAGGCAGCAGAACTGCCGAGATTGAGCCTCCGCCCTCATTTTATGGGCCTTCTTTGCTCACTTTAGGTGGCATATATTTTCACACTATGATTTGGGGGAAAAAAAAACCCATGAAAACCCACCAAAAATTTGCAAAGCATTTCAACTGAAAGAGGAGGCAGTTGCTCGTGAATTACCACTCCATGTAAAACAGCCAGTGCCCGTGACTGCTTTGCAACATGAAGGGAGCCTCCGTGGTCTCGTCTGCTGTTCTCCAGGCCTGTGGTGGGTTGGACTTTATGCCTTCTCGGAGTTAGGTGAGGCCCTGTGATTTGCTTTGATAACGAAGTTATGAGCTGGGTGATGAGTATCGTTCCCAAGAGGAAGTGTTAAGCTAGGGTTGCCAGCTTTGACATGTAAAATCATAGCATCCCCAAATAAACTTGATTTCAGATAATAATTGTGGGTAGTTTTTTAGACATGTCTTATGCAGTATTTGAGGTCATACTTCTGTTTTTTAAAATTAAACGTACCTGATCTAATTTAAATTTAATTAGACACTGTGTATTTTGTCTAGTGACCCTGCTCTGAGTGCAGCTGGGCCTTTGGTCAGGTCCTTTCTGTCCCTCCCATGTCTCGGTCACGCCGTGCCACTGAGAAGGTGGCTGCTTGGTGAATGGGCGCGCTGACCCGTAGTAAAACTGTAACATGTGTAACTGGAATCTGGTTTGGTTTCTCCCGGTGCCACAACCCAGCCTATCCTGGCTGACGGAGCCACTGCCCGACATGAAACCCAAGATTGCTGTTCTTTGCTAGAGCGAGAGTGTTTTCCAGAATAATCAAATCACTGCCCTGCCTCTTTCGCCTTTAGGTGGACTTGGGGGAAGGCAAGATTTGCTTCTGCTGTGAAGAATTTCAACCTGCCAAGTGTACAGACAAAGAAAATGCCTTGAAACTCTTTCCGGTTCAGCCTTGCAGTGCTGTTCACCTTCTCCTTAAGGTATGTGGAGCAGATTCCAACCACACCAAAAAGCACACCAGGAAAGCCCTAGAGGAGGCAGATCCTCACCATGTTCCTCTGCTGTCACTGCCTCCCGCTTAAGCTGCTGGAACCAGGGACGAGTGAGCCTTCATTAGTAACTCCGAGGCAGGAATGAGTGCGGAAGCAGCCACAGATCAGCTGTGTGTGTTAAATTACATATGGGAACTTTCTTTGTGTTCAAGGGCTCTAAGCTAGTGAAAATCCCAAGGCTCCTAACTTCTGTGTCCACGTATGAGTGTAGACACAGATAACTTCCGTTGCTCTGTGTAGATGCACGGACTCACAGATCCGGTGTAGTTGTTAGCAAAGCCTTGTGTCGCCTGCCCACGTGTCACTGTGCTGCTGTTCAGCTGGGAGTGTGAGTGTGCCCATGTGGACTTACTGAGTGCACAGACTAAGGAGAGAGCTTGGCCAGAAAATTCAGGAGAAATTCAAGAACCTAATCTCTTATTTAATTGGTGATAACTGCAGGAAGTAAAAGAAACTTTAAAAACAAATTATTCTAGGGCTGGAGATTTAGCTCAGTTGTTCTGGTGCCTGCCTCGCAAGTGCAAGGTCCCTGAGTTTGATCCCCAGTAACCATATACAATGCTGGGCGTGGTGACTCATGCCCACCAGCCATCAATACCACATACCACAGTGCCGGGTGTGGTGGCTCACGCCTGTCATCCCAGCACTCAGGAGGCAGAGACAGGAGGATTGCTGAGTTCGAGGCTTGCCTGGGCTACAGAGTGAGCTCAGGGCCAGTCTGAACTACAAAGTGAGACCCTGTCTCAAAACACACACACACACACACACAGACACACACGCACACACACACACATTATTCTAGCTGAAAAGAAAGATCAAACTATCCTCTACTGAAGAATTAAATAAAAACTATCCTAATTTTGGGGGCATTTGCCGAGTGAGTGACAAAATCAGTTGGTGAACCTTGATGTATGAACTCTCAGATTGTATGTCACTCATGGCTTTCTTTGTTTGGGGTTATTTTCTGTGGGGAAGAAGAATCTCTAAGCAGAGAAAGACATATATAGCTGCCAACCCTGGGTTACGGTGGATATAAAAATGCCCGGCTTTCTCCGGCTTCTGCATATTTGGTACTTGAGTCACCCCCACTTTAAGAGCCAGGCCCCAGGCTGAGGGAAGCCCCACGAAGGAGCCAGCCCTGTGGCCGTAGCACTTTTGGCATCGCCTTCCTGCTCTTTTGAGACTGTGTTTAGGAGAGGGGCCTGTTTACACCCTGGCTGGCCTGGGCCTGCTGCCTCACAGTGGGTACTTGGGCAGCACTGCCAGATGCTCCTGAAATAGAACTCAGTGGCCGCAAATTAGGCACTGTGCCGTGCTCAGGGGAGGCTGGAAATCACAGCCCCTGGAGACGAGCGTTTCAGAAGACAGCCTCGCTGCTCTCCCGGCAGGCAGGTTTCCAGGGTGTCTGCATGCAATTGCAAGTGAAATACGGTCTCCCCCTGGTGTCTGGGGCTCGCTGTACCCCTGAGGATGCCCCAAACTACACCACCCATGTCCCTTCTACGAAATGGTGTGTATTTTTCATGTAACCTGGGTTCTTTAAACCATTTTAAGGTTACTTACAATATCTGGTAAGCGTTAGAGCTGCTCCCTGTCCCCCTTAGTTGACTGAATCTGTAGATGTGTAACTCAAGGATACAGCGGGCAGACTGTATTGTAATTTCAGGTCTTGCTAGGACAGAAATCATCTCAGACAAGTTTTTAAAATTAAGAGACAGGAGGATTGCTGAGTTCGCGGCGGCTTGCCTGGGCACCATAGTGAGCTCAGGGCCAGCCTGAACTACAATGCGAGACCCTGTCTCAAAAAGAAAAAAAAAAAAAAGAAGAAGTTCACCGTCTTGTGTGAAGGTTATCATAGTAGCTAGTGCTTATCAAGCCGGGCAGCGTGTAAATCTTCTGTGTGCATTTTCTTGTGAGATGCGTCTCGGGGCAGCATTACTGGAGCACGCGTTTGGGCTGCGCCGTGGTCGCCTGCACCGGAGCGCTCTGCGGGCTCACTGTTTCCGTGTTGCAGAAAGTCCTCTTCGCCCTGTGTGCCTTGAACGCCCTGACCACCACGGTCTGCCTGGTGGCTGCTGCTCTTCGCTACCTGCAGATATTCGCCACCCGAAGGTCCTGCATCGTAAGTCTGGGCACGGGGACCGTGTGACAGGTGTGCTGCCGCAGTGGCTGAGCCGGCGTGGCCTCGAAGGCTTACCTGACCGAGGTGCTGTTTCATCAGGATGAGTCCCAGATCTCCGTGGAGGAAGTGGAGGGCCACAGACGCACCCCAGACCCAGAGGACTTTGTGCCGCCTGTGCCTCCCCCTTCCTACTTCGCCACATTTTACTCCTGCACGCCGCGGATGAACCGCAGGTATTTCCCGAAATCCTCTCCGGTTCTCTGGGGCACTCGGAGTTCTGAGGACTGAGGGTCTGCGCAGCTCCACATGAGCCCTGCTGTTCCACCTGGGTCTGAAGAAACGGTCCTGCTTGGGGGGTTTCAGTTCTCTCTGTCCCTCTCGGTGGCTCTGGTTTTCTCTGTTTCTCTCTTTTGTCTGATAAACCAGATGAATTCAAAGAAGAGTCAGAGCTTGACCTAAAGATACACTTTTTCAAGTTCAATTAGCTTCCTAGGGAAAACTGACACCCAGAGAAATAACGGCTGTAATTTGACATGACTGAGAGTCACAGTTGCCTGGCAACGCTCCCAGTGAGGACAAATCGATATTTTATTATAACACCATCAGCAGGTCCCAACAATCTTAAAATTCTTCCCAGCTGTTAAGAAAAGATTAAAAATTAATTGCATCTTCCTGATTTAGAAAAAGGAAAAAAAAAAGACATCATGCTTATGATTCCTGTTCAAGTTCTAGCTCAGAATTGTGCCTTTCCTCAAATCTCAGGAGTTATTTGTGCAGTGAAATGTCACAGGCATGTGTCTGCTGGTCAGTGACTTCTAGAACTGGACCTCTCTAGAGAGCGGCTCCGTGTGCTCACTCAGGAGGTGGCCAGGAGTCCCTGCTGCTTGCTCACTGCTGGAGTGCATTGGCGCCGCTCCTGTGCCCTGTCCAGAGCTCCTAGGCGGGGTCCTTAAAGTGACTGTCAGAAGGATCCCAGTTGACCCAAAAGAGGGATCTGGGGTACACAGAAGTGGCCTCCTAACCTAGAGAAGGGAGGTATTCTCCCACTTGGGGCAGCTGGCTGGAAGAAGTAACCTTCATCTGAGGATAAAGGGGGTTCACTTATATTTAAGACCCAAAAGAAAACTTCAAAATTCCATAGACAGACTAGTATCTTCTGCTTGATATTCTGAAGCTAGTTATTTTTTC
The DNA here is from genome assembly GCA_004025085.1 of Thryonomys swinderianus. Lineage (NCBI taxonomy): Eukaryota > Metazoa > Chordata > Mammalia > Rodentia > Thryonomyidae > Thryonomys > Thryonomys swinderianus. Next base: position 2,500 of record PVIC010041690.1, on the reverse strand, counting down.
TTTTGTTGCTGAGACAAAATACCCAAAACCCAAAGGTAAAGAGGGGAAGGTTTATTAAGCCCACAGTAGAGGTTTCATTCTGTAGTGGGGTGGCTCCAAGAGGGGTGTGGCAGACGGATCCCGGAGGAGAAACAGTTTATGGTACGCAGAAGGTAGCACAGCCAACAAGGGGCAAGACAGGCGTCCTTCTGTCCCTTATATTGTATCCAGGCCCCAGAGTTAGGGTGGTGCCAGATCTCTCAGCGGATTCACGTAGTGATCACCCGTCCTTAATTCTGTCGTCGCACTGTGAGTCTCACATGTGCTGGATTCAGCCCCTCTGTAAAAGCCCCACCAGTGACTGTGTGAGGAGCCTCTGGGGACATCCAGACACAGAGCCCAACATGAGGCTGAACATGTATTATTTATTTATTCAGTGGTACCAGGGATTAAGCCCAGGACTTTGGCTCTGAGTCATCCCACACCCCGACCCTTTTTATTTTTTTAAGATAAGATTTCATAACATTCTGAGTTTCCAAGGCTGTGCTTAAACTTGTGACTCTCCTGCTTCAGCCTCCCAGGGTGCTGTAGACATTTACGTTTTGAATCTCTGTGGTAATAGGTAGAGTTATCAAATAAATTTGGTGCTGGGCTTGGGGTCGCTTGGAAAACATTAATGCTCAGGGTTACTCTGTGTGCCCTTGAAACATGTCTCACCAGGCACCATAACTTGTTTTCGTGTCCAAGCTCTTCACTGCCCTGCCCTGCCCTGCCTGTCTGACCAGGCACAGGCAGAGAGGACCACAAAGCCAGGGGAGTGTCAGCTGGGGGGTGGCGCCCTGGTGAGGGCGGGTAGAGCTCCCTCTCTGTTGAGGCCTGGCCTGCTGGCTCTCAGAGTCCAGGCAGGGCGGCTCCCTCACCTGTTAGGAGATAAGCCAGGAGTGAGAGCTGCGTAGGAGCTGCCTGTTTTGTGTGCGCCCCCGGGTGTGTGTGCTGAACTTGGGCTGTCTGGCGAAGGGCTGTTGGAGGGCAGGGAAAGTGACTGCTGTTTTGTGGTTGGGAGGCAGCTGCCCTCTTCATTAAGAATCTTGGCTTCCCGAGATTGTGGTGAGCATTTGGTTGACCTCTGCAGAGGCAAGGGACAGATTCAGTTTCCTGCAGTGACAGAAAGGGAAAGTGACTCATGTGGTTCAGAAGTTGCCCGCATGTTCTGTCATCTTCCTGCCTTGCTTTCTCCTCTTTTCTTTCTCTTCTCTCACCCACCGTAGCAGGATGGCTCTCAGGGTGGGTATCTCCACCCTCTGTGGACCTACGACTACTTTAGACATTTTTCTCTGAGCCCCAGGTCAAATCTAGGTCTGAGGAAGGCAAACTTCTCATCAAGGATTTTACCATTCTGAACTTTTCAGAAGCAAGAGGAGAAAGAGAGTCTGTAGCAGAATACCCTATGAGAAAGAAGGCACTGCCCAGTCTAAACTAGATCCCTGGCATGCTAGATCTTGGCTCCACTTTTCTCTTTAAAATGGCTAAATTCACATTTTTTAGATGTATATTTTGTCAAAGATATTTTTTAACTTTACTTCACTAGTTGCCCACTGTCAATCAACTTTATAAACGTTTGATCTTTTGCTCTAACTGATAATTCTTTTATAAGCAGACAGCCAAAAATAGGCATAGATGCTTTTGTTCCTATGTCCACAGCCAGGTTAGTTGGGAGTTTGTACCACAAAAAGCTGTCCATTTCTTGTAAGGTATTATACCGTGTCCTAAGAGGTCTGTTTATTTAACTTCTATAAATACAACCACTTTATGCTTTCATACCTCCTTGAGAAAAGGCTTCTCAAGTTGCTGTTGTAAACAGATGTCTGACTACAGCCAAGGCTTCTGTCCAAAAATGAGTTATTTATTTTGTGAATTGCTTTGTAAGTCAGGAATGGGCTGTACACCGTAACTCCACTTCTCTAGGCTGTGCCTCATTTTCAGAAGTAGAGTTCACAATCAAAAAGGTAGCAGGGGTCCCCTTCTGTGCCCAGTGACAGGGAAAGAGAGACATACTTCTCTGGTCAAAGACACTGTCTTTGCAGCTTTATTTCTGCATTAGTAAAGGTCTGTTGAATCCATGGAGTCAGAATGTATTTCCTGTGCTCTGTTTGCATGTCTTGTTCATCTTCAGGCGTATGAGCGTGACGCAGTGAAGATTTCCCTGGAGACTCTGATAAAGTTGAGGAGCCCAGGCTATGGAGTCTTTTCAGGTGTGATTTCTTCTGGTTCTTTACTATTTCCGGGCCCCTGTTTCCTCATTTACCTGTATTGTCACTTGGCTGCTTGTGAGATACTGGATGTTAAAAACTTTTTAAGAAATACATGCTTGGGACATACTATAACACAGTAACATACCTAGTGAGTAATTTATAGAAGAACTTTTATGTTTTCTATCCTGGAGGCTGGAATTTCAAGATCCAGGTGCTGGTTGGCTTGATCTCCAGTTCAAGATGAGACCTTGTTCTGTGCCCTTCAGAGA
>PVIC010041689.1:0-16098 GCA_004025085.1 Thryonomys swinderianus | reverse complement strand
AATTATTTTTTTTTTTTTTTTTTTGCTTTTTGAGACAGGGTCTTGCTTTGTAGTTCAGGCTGGCCCTGACCTTACTATGGTGCCCAGGCCAGCCACCATGAACTCAGCAATCCTCCTGACTCTGCCTCCTGAGTGCTGGGATGACAGGCGTGAGCCACCACGTCCGGCATTGTGGTATGCGGTGTTGACTGTTGGTGGGCGTGTCTCCACACCCAGCATTATATGTGTTAACCGGGGATCGAACTCAGGACCTTGCGCTTGCGAGGCAGGTGTCGGAACCACTGAGCTAACCCTCCGGCCCTCTTCAATTATTCTGAAGCACTAAATCAAAAAATAATGGTTTAGGTTACCACAGAGGTAGAAAGGCAAGAGCTGCTGAAAAGAGCAGCCATAATCATTAGGGAATCCAATAACAATAACAAGTGCTGGTGTGGCTGTGATCAAAAAGGTACCCTACCTCACTGTTCGTGGGCATGGAAACTAGTACCAGCATTATGGAAATCAGTATGGGGATTTCTCAAAAAAACTGAAATTAGAAATTCCATATGACCCAGCTATCCCCTTGCTAGGTATCTTTCCTGAAGATTTTTGACTCATCGTACTACAGTGTTACATGCATACCAGTGTTTATGGCGGAATAATTTATAACAGTTAAATCCTGAAAGCAGGCTGTTTACCTGTGAACAGACTAATGGCTAAAGAAAATGTGGTATCTATATAAATGAAATACGACTTAGCTATGAAGAATGACACATTTGAGATGTTTGTAGGAAAATAGGTGCACCTGGAAAATGTTGAGTGAAATAAACCAGATGTGCAAGCTTAAATACTGTACGGTATCTAATTCAAGGGAGGCGAAGTACGAACCAAATCATAATGAATGGATGGAAAGGGCCAAAAGGGGTGAATCCCTTGTAATAAGGAAGCAGCCCAAGGGAACAATGGAGATGGGTAAGGAGGAGGGTAAGGGGAAATAAGAATAAAGGTGTGCTATGTACGGGACCTAATTACCCCAGTTAATGTAAACACTATTTGGCACAACATGAGCAAAACAGTATCAACAAGAATGAAAAAGGGGACAAGGGAACTGGAGGAGAAGAGGGAAGAGGCAGGAAGGGGATTTTTAAAAAAAGAAACAATTATAATATGTATATGTAACTATTCCCAGAGATAATTGTAAGCTGCATGAATTGCAAACATATACTAATGAAATAAAATATGAAAAAAAAAAGCCAGCCACAAACCATGACAGACAAAGCCTGGTACTGTGGGTGCCTGTTCCTGAAGGAAAGGCCTGTTAGATGGAAAGACAGAGGGTCTGACTTTTGTTTTGGGTGATGGGCTTGAAAGTGTTTACCACATTGTTAAAAACAATTGAAAAAGTGAGCCACATTTGGGACAATGAGTCTGTGTTTTAAACTAAAGAACCAGGTTATAAGGAAAATACCAAGTTGATTCTTTTTTTTTTTTTTTTGAGACAGGGTCTCAATTTGTAGTTCAGGCTGGCTCTGAGCTCACTATGTAGCCTAGGCAAATTTTGAACTCAGCAATCCTCCTGCCTCTGCCTCCTGAGTGCTGGGATTAAAGGCGTGAGCCACCACACCTGGCCCCAAGTTGATTCTTTATGAATATTTTGAAGCTGGAGCTTATAAGTTGATTAGAAAAAGAACTAGAAAGGTTTTATTGTGCTAGTGTTGATACTTCTTCATGAGAAAGCACATTGATTCACTGAAATTAAGAATATAATACTCAGAATTCAGGGTCCTGGGAATAGAACAATAAGAGATGATAAAAACATTTTTTTTCCAGAAGAATAATAGAGAATAAAAATTAGGGGATGCTTATCCTATGCTTCAGGGCCAGCCCCAAATCTTGTTTCTTTAACTCAAATGTATTTTCAAGTTCTTATTCTGAAGAATTAAAAACTATACAATAGTAGGGCATTATAATGAACGCATGCACTTATCTCTCAGTGTTAGAACTGTTATTTTACAGTTTTCCTATTCCTTTTTGTGCCTTCTCTGGAATTTTTGAAGTTTTTACTTATGTTATCTTTACATACAAATATTTCAGCATATATCTCAAAAAGATATATCTCTTCATAAATATAATCACCATATCATTCTTAGGCAGCTCCAAATAGCAGTGATAATTCTTTAAAGTATTTAATAAACACCTGGTATTTATTATTAGATGGTTGAATCACTGCTCAAAGTTTCTCACATGCTTTTCCATCTCTTTTTGAAATTTAATTTTAATTTATTTTTTGTTGAAGTAGTGTTATTTGCCATGTGAAATTTTCCAGATGTGTGCAATGGACTCATTATATTCATGTTATGTTGTGTAACAGTTTTTTTTTTGTCACCTGAATTTCCTCAGTGGTGATTGTCCAGGCTGGAAAATTAATCGGATTTATGTCTGATTTTTTTTCACATTACTTTAAAGGTATTGTCCTATCTTTCCAGCAGAAACATGCTGTATGGTTGTTTTTCCTTTTATAATGCTCTCACTTATTTAGATATTCATTAAATCATGTAAAATATTTGAATCACTCATCTCTTCTTTATCAATAGGAAGGATTCTGTGAGAAAATTTCCTTAATCAGGTATGATTACCTTAAAACACATTTTATATAAGCAAATGACATATGTGCTTAATTCCCATTTTTCAGTAGTTAACAATATTTTGTGTTGGTTCTTGAATATCCTTTGCATGGAATTAGTGAGATACTTAATATCATTTTAAACTTATGGATTTAATGTGTTTCAATTCATTGGAATTATTACTTTTATTGTCATCTGAATTATTCCATTTTTGGGCACTGGCAGCATATGTAAGGGTCCTCTTGGGTCTTTTGGATGTTATACTAGTATACTATGGTGATTTTCTTCTTTTTCTGCTTTAATGCTTTATTCTGTTCATCTCGCATATGTCTTTCTCCACACTCAGCATCAGCCATTTCTTTAAGGAGCTTTCTTGTATTGAGAAGTGGCATTTTGATAGCACAGTCTGGACCAGTGATGACAAATCTTTGAAAGCTTTCAATGATACATCGTGCCCACTGCATTTTGGGCTCACCACCACTGGCCTGTGCACTAAGAATGCCCATGGCTATTGGGTTGCTCATTTTTTATATATTTTCTGTAGGAACAACAGGTTTTTTATTTAAACAGATACTTCATTTCTACTTTAGGACTGTATAGTTTTTAAAATTGATTTTATTGGTACATTTTATATGCACATCAGAATCACAATTGACATTGAGAATTTGTACCAGTACATGACAATTTAATTCTCATTTTTCCCATTCCTCTGCCCACTCTACACCCCTACCCCCATTCACATAAGCTTCGTTTGCTTTTTTTTTTTAACTGTCAAATGTATTTTTCCTTTCTTTACTTCCCCTTCCCCCTTTTTCCCTTTGAATATTTTCTATTTAGGTCTATATGGTTTTTAACTTTACCTCCTTGAACTATATCTGTGTCTTCATCCAACATGCCTAAAACCCCATGTCTCAATGTTTATAACAACCTCATTATTTCTTTGCTTTGTCTGATGCTGCAAACTCAATAGTTGTAGAAGAACAATACCAATGATTAATGAAAATGATTGAAATTGTCTTGTATTTCTTTTTGTTCTTAGGATATATGCCACTAGGATAATATAGTATATAGTCAAATTACTTATTTTCAAGTTTTGGTATAATTTGCCTATGTGATTTTACCAAGTAGATTCACAGGCTCTTCTATTTCATATTAGTATTGAACTGATGCCATATTGCTGGTTTGTTTTGTCCTATTTTAGGGTTCAGGGACATATTTTTTTACCCGGTTTTGTTGTACATGCCATTTAAAAAATGGCAGTTGCTTTGCATTTGGCAATATCTCCTCAAGCTCAGTAGATACATGTATTATGATCTGGCAGCTCTAGTTCCAATTATCCACATAACAGAAAAGCATACCTGTCTTCATGGAAAGAGCTGCACTAAATCATTGCTACCTAAAACATGGAACTACTGAACTTGCCATCGATAGTAAGATGAATAAGTCATGGTATCTGTGTACCTGGATTACTATATAGCAATGAAAATAAATTATCTGCAACTATACAAAATAATTATAAATCTCACAACATAATTTCAAGGAAAGACAATAGATCACATGCTGTATAATTTCATTTCTATAAAATATTAAAAATATAGTACTAGTGGTCAAAATACTTCTTAAGGAGCAGTGTCTGGAAAGAGGCACCAGAGGAGCTCTGTGGTTGTGGGTAATATCTCCTCCTGCTCTGGATGTTGGCTCTATTAATATGCTCAGTTTGTGAATATTAACCTGAATGCTAATTCACAGGTATCCCCATAGCTGTGTCATTGAATGAACTTGGTTAATTTGAGGATCAAAAAGAATGATGGGGTTATGAACTGTGAAACATTAAATGAAAGACATATGTATCCACAGTGCTAGGTCAGTGAGGCACATGACATACTCACTGGCTCAGTGTCTGGTTTGGTTCCAGTGGGGGATGGAGCTACAACAGAGTGGGTACATATGTAGAGATAAACAGTCACATCTCCAGTTCAGGGGTTGCTCCTTTTATAATAACCCTCCTGTGAGAACAAAAGGATCTCAGTGGTGCCTCCTTCCAAGGGGACAGACCTGTGACCCAAGGACCTTTCATGAGAACACATCTTCCAAAGATTCCACCATCTTCCAGCAGCCTTATTCAGTAGACCAAGACCTCAGTTATGATGGATGCTTAGGGATGCTCACACCATATTGGAACCATAAGGAGGAGCCAGTTTTCAAAATAGGATTGTCCTATTCTTTCCTGTTGAGCTATTTTCTAGTTGTTTATTGGCTCTTGCTTCTTTCCTTAATTCCCAACACCTCACTCTGTCCTAAGCATGATACCAATCTGTACTCTTCACAATTCTTATCACTAACTGATCTTGAATGACTTTGTGTTTATCTATTAATTATCTTTCTCCTTTCTGAATGTAAGCACCACAGAACTGGGGGACTTTGCCTGTTTTAGTCCATTAATTCCCAGTCCTCAGATCAGAGTTGGAAGTTAAAATGCAATAAACAAGATAGCTCTAGCTGAGGGTCTCAGACTCAGTACTGTCTCCTGGTGGGGGATGGTAGTGGCAGAGATCTCCCTCTTGTCAAGGCAGGCCATGGACTCCCCCAAGATTTGTGTTCTTGTGGGTTGCAATTCTCCTAGGTTGGGTTTGGAGAGCATTTTTATCTGTTAAGCTTGCCAGAAAACTGTTACATGGAAAGAAAGGCATTTGCAGTCGGCCTGTGAGCCCTCGAAAAGAGTCATGGTTGTTGCCTTTATTTGTACAAAGCGTTTCCCATATTAAAGTGAGACATGCATACAGGAGTAGTTGTAGGTTATCATATCCTGTATATCAGAAATGTGGTAATGACAGGGAACATTCCATACCTGTCTTTGATTACTTGGGTTAGTTTAACCTCAATTAAGAAAATAGAGCATTCACCTGATGAATTGAAGGTGGGCAGATGGAACTGACACAGCTGTCGAGGACGCCAGGTGGAGGGAGGGAATCTAGACCCGAGTGAGAGTAACAGCATCTCAGCTGGCAAATGCACCATCTGCTCCTCCATCCTTGTGCTTTAAAGAAGGAACCTTAACTCTTTCAGAGACCACCTTTCCAGAACAACAACTGGAATTCGAGGAAGCCCAAAGAGTATGAGTGGGTGTAAAAGGGGCAAGCTAATTCCTACCCACTGAGGAAAGCAGAAAAAAGAGCGCAGTGTGTGCATGCGGAACATTATCAAGGCTTACTTGAAATTTGCAAGCAGGACAGTATGAGCCGTCTCTCTTGCAGATGGGGAGCTAATTCAGCTAAGCCAAAGACTTGGTGTGTGCGATGTGGAGCACCAGGTGGTGTCAGTTAATTCCAGAGAAAAGGAACAAATATCGTCCACTTTTCATTTTGCTTCATTGTTATGTGTTGCTACTCAGCCATTTGGAGTGGAATTTTCCAACTGAACCAAGAAGCAGGTTTATTTAGCTAATCCATTTTGCTTTCTTGTGTCACTTGCTGTTTCATTCAGCAAATTGTCTGAGTATATAAATAAAGCTTTGTGCTGGGTTTTGTTAGTTTTACAAAGACACACAGAAGTTACTGTTTATCACATTTGGCTTAGTGGAGGAATCAAACACATGCGCAAATAATCAACACACTGTCTGTCCTGTAGATAACTCCTAATCATAAACTTTTATTTCCTTTGTGTGGTTTAGGGTTGTCTGAGCCTGAGCTAAAGGGTGAGATACAAATTTTATCTTTCTGGGATATAACTTACCCTGCCATCTCATATTAAATTCTTCGCCAGACTTTAACTCATCTCCCTCCTAATTCCTTGATCTTAGATAAAAAAAAAAAAAAACAACAGGGCAGTGAACTGACCAGCAGCCCACCTGGTGTGGGCTGGGATGGGAGATGACCTCTATGGCTAATATCTAAGATTCTAGAAGCAAATTAGTAACTTCCAACATGCAGTTTCAAGGCTGATCTGGTGCCTGCCTCTTATGGGTCAGAATCAAACAGCCTGGTTCACTACAACCATAAAGAACTACCACCACACTTCCTCCCTGAGAATGAGTTTCTAGTCTGTTTGTACAGCTCTTATATTCTGTCTTTGCCTTGTTTTCTACTCCCATGCGTGATAAGGATTACCTGTGCTTTGGTCACAGAGTGGTTTGTAAAACTTCTTTCTTGTTGTCAGATTGAGGGCTGAGCCAACGATAAATCCCTTTTAGGCAGAAATATGGATACAGTATCACCTTCTAGGGAGCACTTTTAAATCATTCTCCTGTCAAGAATAGATCCAGGGTTGTCTACCTTTCATCTGAGTGACATTTGAAAAGTCAAAATTTTTATAGATGTATAAGAACAGAGGTGCTTTTAATAGCAGAGGTCCAGGCTCACTCTTTTTGTTCTTCCCTAATTCTCTAATGTGGAAAGCTTCACAGGTAATGGCAACATTAAAATAGATCCGTGAGACTGTTGCTGCTGAGTGTCCTAGAGTCTGTTAGTATCTCAGGACTGTGTCTCTTGAAATATAGGGCCAGGTGTCCCCCAGCTCTGGCCTTGCCCACTGGGAGATGACTGATGGTCTGTTTGGACAGGATGTGTGGCTAAGGCTAGGAAAATGCTATTCTTTTTCTTGGAAACTAGAATCTGTAAAAAAGAAAAAGGGAATGGAATGGGAGATTTTTTCATTTCTCCTCTTTCTCCTTTCTCCTCTACCCTTTCCTGAAGGATGTCTTCTCCTCTCACCTTCTGTCTTCTGGATAACTCATTTTCCATCACATACATACATCTGGCCTCTTTTGATTTTCTTCATTTCTCTAGTTTTTTATTATCACCACTTGACTCAACTGATATAGGTTGTATTCTAGACTTATGTGTCAAGTTGTTTCTCTGGGATTAAGGAGCACCATTTGCATTCCTTGTAGTATTAGAGGGTTGTGAGATATTGAAATTCACCTGTCCCAGGTGGGTCAATAACAGAGCAACCTGTTTCCTTGCCAAGGGGATTTGGTCAAGCCTTAATGTGTAACCAGTTGCCTCAGATGGAGTGATAAAAATCTTTCCTGGGAGAGGTAATAAAGTGACAAGTCATTTGTTCCTTTGAGGATGTCAAACACATGGGAAAGTTGCAGCCTGGAATCTTCCAGGAGGGTGTTCTGCAGTGTACAGGCAAGAATGAAAATTAGAGGTATGAGACAAAGAGACATGGCTCTTACACCTTCACATCACTTTTTGAATCCTGGATCTCTGGCAAAGCCTAAGACTGTTTCATACCTGAATTCCCAGAATTGTCTTTTTTGCCAAGGAATTGTTTTTTTGTTTCAGCTAGTCTGAGCTAGGTTTATATTATGATCTAATTAGCACACGAAGACCAAATGGCCAAGGATCAGACAGAAGTTGCTCTAGAAGTTTTCTCAGGCTAGAGTTGTTTTTTTGTTAGTTGGTACAAAAACTTTGGGGAAGAAATCAGTATATTTGATGACAACCACCTTGCCTGCTATGACATTGCTCCACTTAGGTTTTGCGACCAAGACTTATATAGAGAGTCCAAAGGAGTTTTCACCCCAAAAAAGTTAGGGCTGCAAGTATAGTGCAGTGGTAGAATACACATTTAGCGTGTGGATTGATCTTCAGCACTATAAAAAACAAGACCAGACAAACACAATCTCCAAAAGTTGAATGACTCTGGGACCACTGTGGTCATCCTTGTTCAAAAAACTCATTATTTTTGTCAGTTTTGTTTGTTAGTATTCAGCCCAAATTTCCTTCTAACTCATCCCTGTTCTTCTTTTCTCTCTGCATACAAGGGGCTAAGACCCTGGAAACTGAATTTCTCATACTCCTGGCTAGCAGAGTTTCAGTTTGTTTCTGGTGGTGAAGTGGGAGCCACTTTGGGGAAGTCTGGAAGCCATAAGGAAGTGACAAGCTGTTACTCCCCAGCACCAGCTTGGGGAAGTGTGAGGTTGTCTGCTGATGGCAGATGTGGGGTTTGGTGAGTGGTTTCTGCAGGGCTCTGGACAGTCACTCACTCCAGTACTACAGGCAATAAACATCTATGGCGGCTCCCAGATGGTTCTAGGCATCGTTTCAAAGATCACCCACTGGCCTGCAGGCAGGTAGAATTGTTAATGGGAGCTGACCTCAGATTCCCAAGTTTCCTAAAAGCCAGCAGCCCTTCAGACCATTGCTCCTGCCACCTTCCAATGTTTAAACCTCAGGTTTTCTTTCTTGAATGTCGTAAATTGGGACAATTAGAATGGGATCTGATTTTTCTTACCAAAGCTGGACCAAATCACTTTGCCATATCGTGGTATGAGGACTCACTACTTTCAGAAAAATAATGCAGCAATAGCAAAAATTATCATCTTTTAACTGTGATCATGAAACCCCCACAATATTTTTTACTGATAGAGTGAAAATATTTGTCCAGTTAAACATATTATAGGAAGTTTTGAGAGCAAAAGACCTGCTCTACGAACACTCAGAAGATGAAGTCTCTGACAGGAGGTAATATTTTGAATGTTACTTTCTTGAATTAGAAGAACACAGAGTATGCATGTCAGTGGAACTCTAGTTGTAAATGAGGGGAAAAGAGAGCCCATTGCTAATAATTGAAAATTTTAAAAAAATGTGCTCTGGCTCCAAGAATTTGATTAATTCAGCTGGTTAAGAGATAGAATCTTCTACCTGCTCCTTAGCTTTGCTGAATCTTGCCCTTGACTGCTATGAACAAGTTATTTCCATTTCTTGGTAATGTTTAGAGTGCTTTAGCTGGAGTAGCTTAGGTAATGTTGTGGTAACAACTTTACAATCTCAGGATCTAACTCAAGGTTTGTGTGTAAGTTAGCTTTCAGTTACTAATATGAAATATCTGAGATAAAATCTTAAAAAGAAAAAATATTTATTTTGGCTTACAGCTTCAGAGGCTTCAGATCATGGTTGGTTGGCTATGTTATGGTGGGCACCTGTGTCAGAGGAAGCCACTTATCTCATGGAAGCTGAGAACCAAAAAGATAGGAAGGGGCCAGAGTCCCCACTTCCCCTTCAGGGGTATGCCTCCAGTGAGTTGACTTCCTCTCAGTATCTCCACTTCGAGAAGGTTCTACCTTCTAAATTGTGTTACAGCCTAGGGACCAAGCCTATAACATGTGGGCCTTTGGGGAAATTTCATATTCAAGCTGTAGCTTTGTTTGTTTTTCACATTTGCTCCTCGTTTGCTGCATTTCTGGGCAACATTCAAGGAAGAACACAAGTTTTGAGGCTTGTCCCATGGAACAAGTTATCATTCTTAAATCTTAATTCAGCTTTTCTATGAGGAAAGGGATGAGAAAGCCACAGGATCATGTGCAATTTTGTTTTCAGGTCTGAATGTGGCACATAGCAAGCCTACTTGCATTATATTGCGTAGAAACCCAGGTATCAGGCTCAGTTAGCCACAGGTGAGGCTTAGAGTCATGGTCTTCCTATGCTGTGAATGTGCATCTTGCTGGTATCAGCAAGGGTTTCCTAAGACTCATTCCTTCCATGTTTCATTTTGCTTCCCTCTTCAAAACTTAGAGTATATTTGAACATTTTTTTCTTCCAAAAATCTTTTTTACTCATGCTTTTTGTAATCTAGATAAACTGTATTCTTGTAGTTTTATTTTTTTGTTGTTGTATTCTTTTGGCAGTACCAGCAATTGAACTCAGGCCCTTTGCTTCCAAGGCAGGTGTGATACCACTTGAGCTAAATCAATGGCCCTCATTGTTCTTATTTAAATGATATCAGCATGAATACAGATCATGTATTTATGATCACACTGATTATACTAATCAGAGATCTTTAGATCTTTTGAACATCTCAATTGTACTGTAAAAGGATAGTGTGTGTGTGTGTGTGTGTGTGTGTGTTTGTGTGTGTGTCTGTTACTGTGGATTGAATCCAAGGCCTTCGTATTGAGCTGTATCCCAATTCCTTTTATTTTGAGACAATAAGTACTTCAGGCAGGATTGAGCTTGTGATCCTTCTGCCTTTGCTACCTAGAATATTTGGATTATAGGCACGTATATTCATGCCTGGGTGAGAATAGGTATTTTGAGTCTGATACTTCTTAAAGAATTCCTAGTGGTTACTTTGGCTTCAGCAGTCTCATTGGACTTGTCTAGAGCATCTATAGTCCACACCAGTGTTCCACAAACTTTAGCGTGTACCAGATTCTCTGAGGGATTGCTTAAAATAGTGACTGCATGGTCTGATCCTAGAGATTCAAATTCACTTTGATCTGAGATGAGGTCTGAGAATTTCCACACCTAAAAACATGGATGCTGCTGGTACTCTGGATTTCATTTTCATAACCACTGGTACTTAGTAAATAATTGAACATGAAGTTTGGTATCATGTTATGTTATTTACTATTTTCTTACATTCATACCAATATGCTTTGAGTGCCTAGTATATGGAAGACCTCATGGTACCTGGTTTTGGAACTTATTGGTTGTATTTCAAGGACATAGTTTTATTTTTTGTATCATTTAACATGTTAGTAGGTAATCAGTTCATGCTCAATATTTGGTGTGAACCAGTAAACTGAATTCTGTTGTCTTATTGAACAAAGACTACTTGCAAACATGATGATTTTGATAATGAAAATATGTCCTTGGTTATCTGTTAAAGGAATTAAAAAGCACAGGGATGATTAGATTTTGTTATTAGTTAAAAGACTTTTTGACTTTCAGTAGATATTAATGGAAATGAACTGAAAACCCTCTAGACTACATTTAAATAATTGGGTAAAGAGGCTCTGAGATTTTAGTGTTGTCCTGATGCTTCTTGCCCAAAGGTGAATTGTTCTCAAGAGTATTGGTCTTGTTTTATTGGAATGTTCAGTATGTTTGCTGTGGGATATTTTGTTTCCACAAAGGGCCAATGAGTTGGAAGTTACATAAAATTTTAGAACAATAGCAACTACCTAGAAACTATTTTTGTTCTGGTATCATTTAAGAATTGGATTGACTTCTTGAAAGTTTTCACAACTAATTTTCTCTTGTAATCTAAAATTTGTGACTACTTTTATCACAATATTAAAAATCAAATCGTTCTTATGGATAGAAATTATACATTGTTTGAATTTTTGTGCTCTAAAATCATTGAAGCATATTTGAAAAAATGTAAAAGATAAAGCACAAAACTTTTTATGTTTAGACAATATATAATCACTCAATACTTTTTTCCCCCCACCACTTTTTTTTATGTTTACCATGTTCAAATACATGCACAAGAATAATCTGAATTGTTAGGAATATGCTATGAAAAGAAACTTTGTATTTAATTTTATTCTACATTTGTTCAAGCTCTATGGAGAAGAGCCTCTGGCTTTTTCTTCAGCTTTGCAATTTTTCCCCTTCAAATTGGGACTGCTCTTTGATCTTCTAGAATTCTACAAGGGAATGAATATACATGTAGATGAAAAGGAACATATGAATAAAATATATTTAGACTTTCTAAAGCTCTGACAATATTTGCGTTAAAAACTTATTAAAAGTCGAGTCACTGTACCCTTGCCTATATTATTTTATCAAAGGTGGCAACCAGTTTAAAGTTCAGTGTAATAAGGGGATATTTCTCTGAGAAGAAAAAGAATCCTAGGAATCAATTTTAGGAAAATTAGAGGTAATGGCTTCTAAAGTCAGTGGGTAAGCTTTGAAAGTAACAAACTTGCTCTTTTAGATTCCTAGTTAGTTTGGGTAATTTGAAACCACATACGTGTTCAGAAAATTGTGATACTTATAAGGGAATTTATTTTGGGATGCAATATTACATGTCACCCCTAGGAAACCCATTGTAAATAAAATTAAACTGTTCCTTGCTGTGGACCATTGTGAGTATATGACAGCAGGACAGAGTATGTAGTGTTTCTCAAACTTAGGTGTTGAAACACTGATATCACATTAATGGGATACTAGAGATCTGTAGGTCATGTTTAGAAAGGGTGATATACATTATTGAGGTTAATTTGTTGGTGAGCCATCATTATGTGAGAGTTTAGCTATTTAGCTTTAAGTAAGCAGGTAACAAGAGACAGGTCCTAAACTGGAGTCAGGCTGGTCAGCTCTACAGAGAAAATAACATGTGTGCCAGGTTAAAAGTTAACTCAAGCAGGAGGGAGATTTGGCTCAGTGGTTCCAGTGCCTGCCTCGCAAGCACAAGGTCTCTGGTGCAGTCCTGGGTAACCACATACAACAATACTGGCCGTGGTGGCCACGTCCTCTGGCAATCAGTACCTCATACCACAGATGCTGGGTTTGGTGGCTCATGCCTGTAAACCCAGCACTAGGGAGGCAGAGGCAGGCGGATTGTTGAGTTCAAGGCTTGCCTGGGCTACATAGTAAGTTCAGGGCCAGCCTGAATTACAAAGCGAGACCCTGTCTCAAAAAAAAAAAAAAAAAAAAAAAAAAAGTTAAGCTGAATATACCGCTAGGCTCAGGAACGCAAAAGCCAATATAGGGAGGATGATAGGACTTAATGTTAGGACTGTGACCCAAAAAGAAGTTCCTTAAGTGAATGAAATACACAAAATAAGCAATTCCTCCCTACATCTAGGATGGGCTTTGAGGAATTTAGAATCACAAAGTAACAGTTTTCTTTTGAACTCTGTATTGGAAACTTGAGCAGAACTGGTTATTTTAAATGGGTAAACCCACTTCTAACAGGTGGCCATTTGACATTGAGTGGATTCCCACAGTCTGCTTAACTTTGATTTTTCAGAGAAAGATCTATTCATTTCACTTGCCCATTTTCTGACTGGATCTTTTATTTGGAGGGTAACTAATTTTTTGCATTTTTCTATATTGTCAATAAAGTATTGAAAGTAAAAAGAGTCACTCTAAGAATCTTAAATAAATAATAGGCATCACCAACCATTCAAGGAGGATAACCAGATTAAAGATGGTCACCCTACTAATGACCTCCATAGCTCTAGAGTCTGTTGACAATGTTAGCTTTCATTTTAATTTTTCTATCATCAGCATGAAGTATGTTGACACAGCCTTCATTGGTATCATATCCATCACTGCCCGTCAATTACTGACTGATGGCAGCTCTCAGAGATCCTAATTCCCCGGTGCATCTCATTGGCCGTGCTGCATTCAGAAAAGCCTTCAGTTGCTGACACTTGGACTTGGAAGTCTGTATTTGGCTCACAGAGGGCAAGTGCAAGGGCATCTGCAACATCTGCCATAGCCACCTATCAACATAAATCTGGATCTTCTAGCAGGAATGACTTTGAACTTCCTGATCGTGACTTGGCCAAAGAAGCTTCGTGAATAGCTAAGGAAGAATCTGAAAACTTTTCAAATGTGTGTGGATATCCTTGAATAAAGCGTATGAGTACAGAATGGTAATCCTGATGGGACATAAGATCAAGTGAGTTTCCTCATAGAGTCATCACAACAGTACAAGTGCCTAAATTCTCAGCAGCTGATTTTAATGGGGAATTTAATGTACGCATTGACAATGATGATAAAGCACAGGAAAACTCCACATCAGAAGCAAACTGGTAACATTTCAGACCATAGTCACCAGCATTCTGCTGTCCTAGACATTATTTTGCAAATAGCATCTCAAAGCAGCCCTAAGCTTGGGTGAGATCATTCATTCCAAGCTTAGTGGGTATCTCCCCCCACCAAAACTTGTTTTCCTACTTCCCCAGTTTGGCTTTGAGCTGGTATTCCAAACTGCTCCTACTGCCTGTTGTGAAAAAGAAATACTGTGACTGTTGAGGCTTGATACAGTTTCAGCCCAAGGACAGATGCTCATTCTGTGGCAGGCAGGAAGCAGCGAGAGAGGAGCTGGGGATGGAAATACACTTTTCTAGGTCACATTGTTCAGTGACACACCTCCAGCCAGGCCCCACCTGCTAAGGGCACCCTAAGCTACTAACTCATGAGTAAATAAATCCAATGATGAGTGTAGAGCCCCCATCATACAGTCACTTTCCCAACTCATAAAATTCTGGCAGGAGCATTGCAGATCTAAATAATAACACTGCCTACACACACAAGGGAAATACCATAATTGTACCAAGTTTATGTACACGTATCTTGTGGACCATGACATTTCCAGACTATTCCCTACCACATCACAGTGTCAAGAGCAGAGGGATAACTTCAAAACTGGTAGCAAAGTGTAATGACAGGAGCCTGGGCCTGGTGGTTAGATAGTGAAAAAAAATTATTTTTTTGATACTAAGGAATAATGAAGACAGAGCTACATACATGGGCCTTTACATTTTTTTTTTTGTAATTTTGAGGTAAAGTCTCAATAAATCACTAAATTGCCAGGCTAGGTTCAAATTTGTAATCCTGCTTCAGGCTCCCACAGTTATGGAATTACAGGTTTGAGACACCATGTCTGGGTGAAAGTGGACTTAAATCCTTACTGTCTACTTATCAACTCCCCGGTCCCAAATGAGTTCACTCTGCACCTGATGTTTTTATCTGTAGTGCAGACACGCCAAGACTCAACTAATTGGTATGTTAATAATAACAATAATAAAAGTAATTAGTAAGAGTGGCATTTTGTCTTAATGAGGGCTCTTTGCTTTTAGTCTATCTTGCTAGGTAATTAAACCAGGTACAGAGGAAAGAGTTCTGTCCTTTGAGATAAAATAATTTCAACAGTAGTGCCTGTGAGGGCAGGTGAGGTTAAGAGTTAACCAGCCCAATCTCTACTACCATTTCCTTCAGGGAAGGGAATTCATTTTCCTGTTATGGTTTAATCTACTTACAAAGCAGGATAATATGAGATTTTATTTTTTCCTTTTCAAAGGTTTCTCTGAACATAAAAATAGAATTTCCTTCCCATTATGAATTCATTAGAAAGTGTAGTCCTATAGTTATTTAACAAGTAGATAGGACTTCTTTGTAAGATAACCTAAGATGATGCCTGCTGATGGAATTTCATATGTAGGATGCCAAACAAATATTTAATTAAGAAATTTAATCGCCTATGAAAAGAATTGGGAGCTAATTAAATGGAGGCAGTTTCTACCGTAGAAGCACCTTTTAAGAGCTATGGGCTTAGAAATGTGCTGCTACTTTTTACCTTGCCCTTTTTAGACCTCAGTTTCCTAGGAATGAGATGAGGAAGTTAATGATATTTAAGGTATGTTCCAGCTCCTTCATTTAAAGTATGTGAATCTTGGAGGAAAATAAATTACCATTATCCAGGTGCTCTGCTGGATCATCTTACATGTCAATTTGACAGGCTCAGAGGAAGCCCAGACCAATGTTACTTTGGGGTGTTTCTCTGAGAATGTTTCCAGATAAGATTAGCATTAGAAACTGTGGACTCAAACTAGTAGATTCCCCCCTCCCCATGTGGGTGGTTACCATCCAATCTGTTGAGGGGTTAAATTAAATAAAAAGTGAAAGAAGAAGGAATTCTTCCCTCCACTTGGGGTATGATGCTTGTTTTATGCCCCTGGAGTGGGGTTTACAATATCTAGTCTGGTATTCCGACCTTCAGCCTTAGGTAGAATGAGACCATCAGCTTT
>PVIC010041688.1:0-16062 GCA_004025085.1 Thryonomys swinderianus | reverse complement strand
TTTTTTATAAAATGAAGCATTACTGGGGCCGGAGGGTTAGCTCAGTGGTTCAGGCGCCTGCCTCGCAAGCGCAAGGTCCTGAGTTTGATCCCTGGTAACCACATATAGTGCTGGGTGTGGAAACATGCCCACCAATAATCAACACCGCATACCACAATGCCGGACGTGGTGGCTCATGCCTGTAATCCCAACACTCGGGAGGCAGAGACAGGAGAATTGCTGAGTTCATGGCGGCTTGCCTGGGCACCATGGTGAGCTCAGGGCCAGCCTGAACTACAAAGTGAGACCCTGTCTCAAAAAGCAAAAAAAAAAAAAAAAAAAAAAAAAAAAAAAAAAAAAAAAAAAAAAAAAAAAAAAAAAAAGAAGTATCACTGTGCCATGAAGAATGACAAGTTTCATTCATTTGTGTGCAAATGGATACACCTTGAGGACACACTAGTAAGTGAAATAAATAGATCATACATATGTTAATACCATATCTTTTCTTTGGTATGAGAACCTGTAGATGTAAATGAGTTGTAGAAGGTAGGATAGATTTTGTGAAATAGGAAATATTCAAAGGGAATGTGGTAGGGGAATGTAATGAGGGGAAGAATAAATATGATTTGGAAAGAAAAATAAATAGCATGTATATAAGCGAAGAGGAGTTGTGGGTGAATAGGGATATAGGTAAACATGAGAATTAACTTCTATCATATACTGGTACAAATTCCCCAATGTTGAGTGTGATTGTGAGGTGTCTATAAAATGCACCAATAAAGAATTCAATTAAAAAACAGTCTGCTTAGAAGGATGGAAGAAATACAACACTATCTGGAAAACTGATAAATGCAGGTAAATGATTAATCTTTTGTTTTATTTTTTTCTGTAAACTGTAGGGTATTAAGTAGGAGGTGCAGACAAATCTGTCTCATATGGAATTTGAATATCACCACTTTAACCCTCATTAACATTGAGGGCACTGTACCTAAAACTAATAGCTACTAACATGATTTAAATGTTCCAAACCATGAGTCTCTTTAAGTCCTTAAGACTTGCTGAAAGAATAGAGGCTGACCCTAGTTCAGAATCTGCAGTTACAAATTCTAGGTTGTGGAAAGTACCATGCACATGGATCCAGGCCCTCAAAAGAAGGAAAAGTGGAAATGTCAGAAAAACACTTTTAATTTAGAAATATTTAAAAGATAAAACCAAGTAGAAGACAACAACAACAACAACAAAAGCCCAGGGACCAGGTCTGGGGTCAAGCCCTTGGAATCTCCACTACATGAGAGGATCACAAGTTTGAGGGCTAGTGTGGGCAACTGAGCAAGAACTGTATCAGAAGGAAAATGGTAAATGGGTCAGGGGTGTGGCTCAGTGGCACAGTGGTTGGCTAGCATGTACAAGGCTTCAGGTTCATTCTCAGTACCATGGGGAGGGAGGGAGGGATGGATGGATGGATGGATGGATGGATGGATGGATGGATGGATGGATGGATGGACGGATGGATGGATGGAAGGGAGAGAATGAGGGAGGAAGGAAGAGAGAAAATAAGGGAATAAGGAAAAGGAGGGAGGAAGGAAAAAGGAAGGAAAGAAAAATGGCTATAGTATCTCAGGTATACACTTGAGTGATAAAAATAAAAGTATCCAGGAAACAAGTACTTTAAAAGTTAGCATGGGTTTTGAGAAGAGGCAGTTTGTTTAGGACAAAATATGTGCATGGGGACCCTGGGGTGCTGCCTCAGTTCCTTTTGAACATGGGCGCAGTACTGTTTGGCTTGCACTGAAGTGGTTCATTGCGCAATGAAGTTGCCTTGTGCGCCACTGTGTGTGTGTGTATGTGTGTGTGTGTGTGTGCGCGCGCGCGCGCGCGCATGCGGTTTTCCTCAGTAATCTGCAGCTTGTCTTCCACCGGTATCAAGCACAGGACCAGGTATCAAACCCAGGACACTGAGCTGTACCTTAGCCCACTTTTATTTATTTACTTTTATTTCAAGGCAAGACCTCCCTAAATTACTGGAATCCCAGAATGGGCTCAAACTTCTTATCCTCCTGCCTTCACTTTCTAATCTGCTGGATCACAGATGTCACACACACTTCTAGTTCAATCACAACATTCTTCAAGGAAAGTAAGACAAGGAATGTTGGCATTCTTACAATTCTTATCTAATCTCATATATAACCAACTCAGAAAACATTAAAAAGAAGGAATTTGCTGCCCACAAAAATGCCCACTACTGAGAAGGGTAACTTAATCTCAGCACAGTCATAGGCATCTCCTAGAAATATTTATAGACTTTTTGTTCTCTTCTATGAGAGAAATGGAGAAATATTTTGCCAGCTATTTTTTATCCATAAATGT
Source organism: Thryonomys swinderianus (assembly GCA_004025085.1). Lineage (NCBI taxonomy): Eukaryota > Metazoa > Chordata > Mammalia > Rodentia > Thryonomyidae > Thryonomys > Thryonomys swinderianus. The sequence goes on along the minus strand of PVIC010041688.1, from coordinate 13,716 downwards.
CAGAAGACACTTTTGTAAAATGTAAAATGCATGTAACTAATGTTAAAAATAGTACTTGAGAAAGCAGATTTATTTTTGCCTGATTCTTTCTTCCATACCTAAAATGGTATTTTAAACTCCTTCGAACTGTATCTTGAGTAAGCATTCTAAGACATCTCCACTTATCTCCATATACTAACTACTGTACATTCAGCATTTTAATCTTGTAGGAATTATTGCTTGTAGATAGCTCAGTTTGTGATGTAAGCAGTGTATAATAGTATCCTCTGTGTCTTTTAAGGCAGATATTATATCATAGGACATTTAATGAATCTTGAAGATGAACAGACTTTGCTATTTTTTTTTTATTTTTATTTTTTTTTTTAGACTTTGCTATTTTTAGTAGTAACAAAAGGAATGCTCTGCAAATGCAGGCATTAACGCTTTCCTGGAGAAGCCAGAGGCTGTCCTCAACTTCAGTTTAAGGAAAACAACTGGAAGCTCCTCAGAAGGTTGGTAGAAGGTCCATTTTTGCTGTATTCTGTAGTATATGAGCAAGTAGATGAGGATAGTGTGCTGGTGAACTCTGACTGTCAACTTGGCTGTATTGAGAACCCTGATGAAGTGACTAGAGTTTGAAGGCTCTGACCTCATTAAAGGAACCTACTGACGAGGTCACAGCTATTAAGAGGAGGCATCTAGCTGGAGGAAGTCAGGAGATAGGATTCTAGGGATGCTGTCTGGTCCCTGGGCCCCTTTCTTCTTGGCTTTTCCTTGATGACTGACTAGAGCAGTTTTCTTTACAACGCCCTTCCACCATGATGCTTCTTCCTTGGATTCAGCTGACCATCGAGACTTAACTTCTGAAACTGTGAGTTAGGATAAACCCTCTTCCTCTAAATTAAAGGTGTCAGGTACTTGTCCCAGGGATGGAGAAGCTCACCAATATTTCAGGTGTTCTGAAATAATTCTAGAACCTTAGAATGTTAATGCCACAAACCCACAAGATATCTTCAGATAGGTTCATACTAGTTCTTGCTTCTGTAAGTGGAATTTCTTTAGACATGACAAGGGCCAAACTGTGAAATGATGTTTCTACCTCTGTGTTGGGCACAATTCTAAGTTTATCACATAGGCATTTCAATTAATGTATAGGACAACTCAGACAAGTTAAATAGTGTGACAGATGAATATGGAGGGCCAAAAGGGCTGTTGAATCACAGAATCAAATTAGGGAGCCACTGATATTTAAACCAGTCAAATTGCTCACCTCCACCACCACCATTACCTGCATTCTTGCCACTCCCCAAGGACACCCTGATTAAGGGCATAGACATAGAAGAGACTAGACCATCTCACTCAGAGAAGTGGGGTGGCTGGGCAGACAACACAAGACTGAATGAACTTCACTGAGGATGCTGCAGGCAGCTCTTCTGAGGACTACACTGAATTCAGGCACCTTTCCAAGGCTGAAATATGGTGGATACTGTTCTCTAACAGCAATGGGTAATGGGGTATATTACAAAGCAAAATAACACAAATGTTAAAACTTTCTCAAGGGTGATCCATCGTTCTCTCTTTCTCTAGCATTTCATAAAAGGCAAGCCAAACATTTTGATAGCTGTTCTGTGTCATCCATCATGCAAGGCACCCATGTTAGAAACTGAACTACAGGAAAGCCACAGTGCACTCACAGGTCCCAGAACAGATTCCTCCATTCTGATCCTCTCTTGAGAAATTACTGCAACGCTAGGGACCATGTTTTGAAGCCCCCCAGCAACACAGACCTGTGTCCTCTGCTGTATGACATTCACAACTCCTTCCCTGGTCCCTGTCTCTCCAAATCTACTCTTCCACTGAGTTAGATAGAAAACATGATGAAAACTGCTTATTCACATTGCACCCCTCAACACCACTGATGGATTATGTGGGAAAGTGTTAAGGTTCCTCATTTCTAGTTTCCAAAACATCACCTCATTGACCAATCCTAACTCTGGCAATGCCATCTATTGACACCTGAGCCAGAAAACTAATCATCCAACATTGATGAGAAAGTAGGGGAGCATGTGGAATCCCCTTTTGGAATTTGAATAATTCTGCAAAATTAGAGAATTTGTTTGTGTAATTTCTTCAGGGACATGCTCAATTATTCTGCATCAGCTCAGTAACAAATGGTGATAATAGTTATTTTAGAGTTTAATATAACAGGAGCCCAGGCGGAGGAACAGGTGCAAAGGGAATTAAATTAAAAATCACTCTCTTTAGAAAATCAATCTGCCTGTGTTTCCTGTACAAGACTAACTGATCTGACTGGCTTCCCGCCCTCTGCATTTCTCACCTGTCTGGTTTGAACCTTGGATCAGTCGAGAACATTTGGTGTTCGCCTACTCTCTGCCAGAATCAGCTTTACCTTTCACTTGAAAGTGGAAGGTAAAATGAGATTTGAAGTGGATTATAACCTACAGTGTAATGCAGCCATAAATATCTATGTGGGGTGTTTTACATATATGCCTGCATGTAATCTTCAAAGAGATGCTGTTACTAACCCATTTTACAGAAGAGGAGCTTAGGCAGCTTAGTCACATCTTGCACCCAGTTCCTGTCAGAACAAAGGTCTGGGCTGTGGACTGTCCAGCTGTCACACAGGTGCTTGTTCTGCTGTACTCTGATTCTTGTGTCCTGGCATTCAAGCTTTGTCTTGTCTTTGCCAAATGCCAATTCTAAGCATGACTGCAGCTGGCACAGATGCTGACCATGTGCCATCTACTTGGGCTCAGAGATGCCATTCCAGTCCAGGATGCCTCTGACTGTTGGCCGTTCTTTCTGCCACTTGCCCAGCTGACCTGTAGACCACTGTGGCCTTAGTTTCAGAGCAAGCCTATGGCCCTTGTCTTCCCCTGAGCACCTGAAATAGCATTTGCCCTTCTTACCTCTGCTTCGTTCCACTGGGCACATTCTAGAATGTTCCAGGCTGGTGCAAGTGTGTATGTATATGTGAGTGTAAGTATGTGTGTACATGTTGTTGTTTTTATTGTTTTATTGTTAAATCTGCAGGTAACAAGATCATAATCATTAGGACTATAAGCACCAATGTAAAAGATCGATAAATTGCTACAGTCTATTACAAAATTGAATCAGAAGCCAAGTTTTAAAGAAATAACCTCTGTTCATGCCCTTTTGGCACTACGATATTGCCTGAAATTGTTCAAAGTAATAGTCTTGTAAGAGGTTCTTTTAGTTTTCCTAAGATGCCCTGAAATTAATCTAGCTATTTCCTTCTAAAGAACAAAAAGTGATAACTTGATGTTTGATGTATTTTTCACATACAAATATTTAACAGTAAATTCATAATTTGGAAAACACATGTATATATGTAATACAGATGTTATATTTACACAGATTATAAATTCTGCACCTTACAGACTATGGTTCCATTATAATCTCCCTGATCCCTGAATGACAAACCTCACGTGAGCATCTTTTGAACTCCACGTTCTAGATTATCATCTGATCTCTATTGCCTCGTGCTGATCACTTCTTAAGTAAGTTTGTTACAACTCTTCTTTCTGTTTAGTAGAACAGTTTAATACTTGAATCTGAATTAGAAAAACTCACTCCACGTCCATCTTTCTCTTCATATTGAGCTCCTCTTTCCTCTATGTTTACAAATTTAGGAGCAGCAAGAAATCCTAAATACCATGTGAAATGCCAAACGTGGCTCTGTATCCATCTACTCTGATTGTACTGAACCTGTCTCTCCATGTTAGGTCTGAGGAGGAACTGAGGCCTAGTAGACCTGGGTAGAAAAAGGTCAGAAAATATAGTGCTCTGGCTCCTTCAGAAAAGTGGTAAAAAGAATATATATCTTCTTTTTTCCTAAGGATATACCTCTGTACATTTCCACATGGGAAACTGGGAGATCTTCTCCATCTGAAGAGAAGAGATATTGGGCCACAAATAAGTATGCTTTAAAAAGTACCAAAATTGCATTTAAAAGAGAAAGAACAAAGTTAGGAAAATGAAACTCATACAGATATATACACTTTCTTCCTCATATTTAATAAGATAGGCATAATTACTCAACGCATTAATTTTATAAATGTATAAAGTATAGCTCCAGTTTGGCTCTTTTTTTCTCTAGATATTTTAGTACTGCATGGTGCGTGAAGCTTCATGTCAGGTTTGCCTTCTGCAGCTTGATTATAAAGTTCTCAAACTACATAAACCAGAAAACAGTTATTAGTAGTAGCACAGTAGACTAAAGACTGCCAGATCTTTGACATATCAGACACTGCCAGTGAGTATGTGAGGGGAAAAGTTAACTGGAGAGGGATGATTGAGTATAGGCTAATTATAGGAGTACTCAGTAGATTAGTAAATAGTTTCATGTTACAAATGCTCAGTTCCATATTTTCCTCACTTTAGAGACTAGGATACTTAGAAGACTAAGCACTGTCTTTAGGGTCTAAATATTATTCCTTTTCCACCCAACATAAGTCATAGACTTTTTCTCTTTAGTACATATAGAACTAGCAATGGTTAGAGAGATTTATTTACATATGTATTATATATATATAATATGCATATATTCTCATAATTTATGAATGATCATTCTGAGCAGAAACATCTCACCTCCTTGCACAATGTTTTGTCTTTTAAAATTAAGTCATATTTACTCTAGGATAGGATTTTTCACTGTAAATTTAGTATTTAGTATGCAAGTTGCTCATTCTTACCATCATGATTGCTGATCAAGAATAGGCAAACGAATATAATTTTCTGCTATTGTTTGAACTGTGAGTCATTCCCTGGTTAGGCAGACTGCAGTGACTGCGAGTTAGAGTTGGTCAGAATACCTGTTCAAGTGTCTGTTTGCTGGAGATCAGTTCTCTGCTTTCTAAAGGAGGTGCACCATGTTTCCAATTTTAGGTGTAATGTGGACCAGCAAATCCATTTGTGAGGAGTTGGCCTTAAAAGTTAATGTTCCATGTTATAGTCAAGAAAAACACATCCATTTTGTTGCCAGAAGGACAGCACTATATGGAGCACCAAGGACACTGACAATCTGGAAGCGAGACTTAGGCCAACACATTAGCCTCACCACAGTGATCTAAGAAACACTGAAGTGCATATATTTTTAGAAGCAAACAACACATTGTAAATCAATCCTACTGAAAGAGCTTTACATTAAAACAAACGCACACCCATGCATCTCAAAGTGAAACAGACTCCAACTCTGATAGCACATAAGAAGAGCTCCGAGATGACCCAACTGCTTCCATCAGCAGTGGCCTCTGTCCACATTCGCTTTTCTACTTTTCAATACTGAGCCCTGGAGATGTGTGCAGTGAGACAGATCTCAGCTGCAAGTTCAATATGGGAGTCTCCTGAGTAACTGCTACTGTATCACCTAAATCTATTATCTCTCAGAACCCATCCTGCGGTGTTCCAGGTGCAGAGGAATCTAAATGAAATGCTCAAAATAGAAGGTGGCAGCTATGAAAGTAATTTTGAAGCCTCTACTTTAGTGTTAAAGTTGGGGAAGTTTTGCCTTTTACTCCATAACATGTCTGTGTTAGGAGTTCTATACAGTAAGTGTTTATTGAGCTCAGCTCTCAGCAGGTAGTGAATTAGCCAGTCCTGCTTGGTGCTGGGTGCAGCTGTTTTCTCTGGGCTCAGCTGGCAGCTCAGCTATGACAGCCCTGGCTGGGAAGCTGCCTGCATTCTGCCTCTCCTCCTCTGGGACTCCCCGCTGACCTTGGTACTCCCTTTCAGAGTGCAAGAGATAAAGGGAGCAAGACTGTTTCATGCTCCTTTACAGCCTATTCATTAAACCAAGTCACATGGTTGAACACTGCATCACACTGGGAGTTTGCTACTACATACATGATACAGAGATCTCAGACAAGCAGAGGCCAGAACCAGTCGTACTGGGACTCTGCCACAATGACACAGCCTCAACTTTCCAGAAAAGAAACAGTACGGGGAGATGATGGATTGCCCCATCCATAAGGAAGGATTGATTTCTTTTGTTCTAACTGATAACCTCAGTATGCAACAAGACAATTCATGCTTCAATAAAAAGTATCCCTATGCTAAGGCAACATGACATATTTAGAGGTACAAATTACATTTTAACTTGTTGCCTTGTCATTAAACTATAGGCCAGATGCCTGCCTCCTTCAGGGTCTCTAAATGGCTTGTACTGACAGGAGAAATAACTGCTGATAAATCCAGAGCAAAAACTGTCATTTAAAAAATGACCAACCCAGGTCTCTTTGCACTGAAATTTATAGGCTCCTCAGACAACTTCTCAGACACCTTCGCTTGGTTCTCATACTGTTAGCACTGCACAGAGGATCACAGGACTTGCTCCTTGATTGAAACATATCCTACTAAGCCAGTGAAGCCACTGTGATTTATTAGGAAGAACACTAGGCCACAGGAGGTGCTGAATTCTGAGCTCCAGCACCAAGAAGCAGAGCATGTCTTTGAATAAACCACTCACTCTCTTAGAGCCACATCTTATTCTATAATATGTGTCCAGAAAAATTTTCCTCTTGGAACTGTTGGAAATTTAACAGAGATGAAAACTGTGACCACTGAATAGACAGTGGAACATGGTATTAACTCTTTCTTTCAGGTCACACAATCCCTAATTTCATAAATGATCTTCATGAAAGTAGAAAAGTTATTTTCAAATAAATCCAAAATTGCAGGAAGTGGGGAAAAGTAGTACTGAAAGTCCAATTTCTTCCTGAAACATTTGAGAATAATGTGTTAACACAATGCCTTAATACCTCTAAATGTTTTAATGAATTGTTACTATTCGCTTATTGACTATTGCTTACTTTTAATCCTCTGACTCTTCTTGCCAATTTTCTCAATAATCAGCTTTATAATAAAAGAATGAGATCAGGATGTTGTGTCTCGTTTTCAAGTTCTGTTGTTATCCTTTCCTCTGGAATGGATTTCAGGTCCCTGTTTGGCTTTTAGATGCTGACATTTTGGATGACTTCCTGTCCCCATCACATCTCAGCGTGTTCCTTAGCTTGGGTGACTGCAGGATGTCCTCATTGGTGCATGGAGTTTGTGGCTTTACCAAGATTATGACAGAAACAATGTTTTTCTTGTATTACTGTCTCAACTGTTGCATGGTTTTACTCTTTCCAAAACCAATGATGCACACTTTACTTGATTAAGGTCATGTTCCCAAGCTTTCCTCAGTAGAGCTGGGCATTTCTTGATCCTGTGATTAGTGATTATTTCATTATAAGGGTCTTTGAAGTGATGTAAATATCAGATTGTTCATCAATGTTTGATTTGTTCACAAAATGTTTTTTGTCAGTTTGGACTCAAGATTTTTCTTATTAACTGGGTGAAAATCTCAGGTTTAGGCATAGGGAGGAGCAATAAATTAGTTGTTTCCCAGCATGTCCTTATCCTTTTTATTTTATTTTATTTTATTTTATTTTATTTTATTTTATTTTATTTTATTTTATTTTATTTTATTTTGAGCATGTCTTCCCTTTTGACAATTCTAAGTATTTACTATCTTTTTCTTGCACCAGTCTATTAATCAGTCATTTTTCCAAAATGTGTGATTCCTTTACACTTAGGAACTCTGGATTAGATTTTCAGAAGCCAAGTTTTTCTTACTTGTATTGAGACACTGCAGGTCTCAAGACCTTTCAAGAAGATGGAGATAGGCAATATACCCATGCCTATATTTGTATGCACACACACATACATATAGGCACTTATATACATATATGTATGTATATATGGAAGTGCTTTGTTCCCATTACTACTAACACTTAAATATTTTTTTTCTTGTTCTTGTTCTATTTCTACATACATAAGTTTGTCTCAATTCCAAAGCAAAATACCAAAGGCTGAGTGGTTTAAACAGGAGAAATATTTCCTTGAAGTTCTCAAGTCCTGAGGTCTGTGGCCACAATGTAGGCAGAGTTCATTTCTTCTGAGACTCTGTCCTTGGCTTATAGAAGGTCTTTCATGTATGGATTTGCCCTTTGGTCTCTCTTTAATATCCAAATTTCCTTCTATACAGACACCATCATATTGGATTGATGACTCAGGCTCCCAACATATTTTAACTCTAAGTACTTTTAGAAAAGACTCTTCCCATGTTCCGAGGTGCCAAGTGTTAGAATTTCAGTATCTCTCATGTATGAAAGAGGCTAAGTATGAGTTTACACTGGTCCATCAAATTCTAAGCCAGAACCACAAGGCTTTACATTAATTTCATTCCAGGTTTCTTTCCTCAGTAACAAGAACTCTGATTCCAATTATAACTGATGTGTTTAGATATTAGGTTAATGCCTCCATTGTAACTGCAAGCCCTCATCTCAAGCTGCTGGAGCTAATACTGCTTCTCCATCCTCCCTGGGGCAGAAGCCTCCTTACTACACTCAGGCCAAACCCTCAAAGTCTCATTCTGTTCCACACACACCCAGGGTGCACCCACAATGCACACATGTATACATACATGGTGCAACGTGGTGCACACATGGTGCACATACACATGCACACACATAGTGTACATACACATACACACAGTGTAGACATGCACATAACACATAATTCATTTGAAATGCACAAATATCTTTTGGACTAAGTTACTCTCAAAAGAGGAAGAAAGAGAAAAGAGAGAGAAAGGACAGAAGGAGGAACAGTATGGGGAAGGCAAGGAGTAGAAGAAGCCAGGCAAGAAGTATGATTTAGTTTCAAAACAGATTAGGACCCCTTCCCATGTTAGCATGAAAATCTCAGAGATTATTGACCAGAAAAACTATTATTAATAGGAGCATGGTTATTGTAAATAAGAAGCTCAAAGAAACTAGGCAAAAATGGTACCAAGTTCTCTGTCATCTGCAAAATGAGGAAAAGTTTTATTTTCTTAAACTCAAACTGAAATAGCAGCAAAACAAATTGAAACAGCTGTTTGCAAGGTCATTGTATATTGGCAGACTGGCTGGCTGGCTTCAGTCTAAGTATTTAGTTGTACTGTTATCAAGGAGGCAGGAAGAAGAAAGATGATTGAATAAGGGGCTGGTGAATAAGGGACCTGAGCCTGAACAGTAGTAAGTATGGATATGTGTCAGACTCACCCGAGTTCTGTCCTTCAAGTGGTGGCTTTTCTGACTTAAGTATCTTAACTCCTTACCCAGTGTAGATGGAAATGATTGCAGCCAGATGAATAAAGAATTACGCTTTGCATTCCCATAACACAGCTCTGACTAATGTGTTTCATTGCAGAACTCTCTGTGGCAATGGTAAAGACACACTGGTGAGTTAAAGATCCTTAGGAGAGGAAAGGTAAGGATAGAAGTTTGTGGTTTGAGAATTGCACATGCCTTGCTATGCAGCTCAATAACCATTCACCATCCCCAGGACTGCTGCTGCCTGTGGCTGCATATGATAATTTTTTCCAGGTGCCAAACTGCCAGGGAACCAATGCTCTCAGAGGATAAAATGGAGGGACCAACTGGCTATTGCACTGCTACCATCTCAAATGCAAGGATTTCAAATGGCTGTGGACTATGCATCAGTCTCTCTTATGATTCAATCAGGTATACTCAATCCTAAAATGATGGCTTCTCAGGGTACGAGGTTGAGGTTTGTGGCTGGAACAACAAATACCACATTCCAGGTCAGGGATTTAGCATGGTGGCCCCACACCTGACTTGGAAGTGTGAGGTCCTAAGCTTGGTACTGGGGAAAAAAACTAAAAAAAACAAATACCTCATTCCAACAAGATTACCTCCACTCCTGAGTTTGATGATTCCTTTCCCCCCTACCTAAAATCACACATGTCCACCTGCTTGGTCTTAGTAACAGTAAAATGACCTGTTTGGAATGTGGTTTTCCCTTAAAGGAACATTTCAACTTTTTCAGAGAATGAATTTTTATTTTTGTGATAAAAATTGTGGGGCTCCTTTTTAGAATCCCTGATTCACTAAATATTTTCCAAAGTATCCACTTAGGATTTGTTGTACATTTAGGGCTTTACCACATTACCTTTGCTGTCAGTGGGATATCAAGACTTTTGCCCCCAAAAGTATTAATAACAGGGGCATCTCCTTAGCAGGTATATGGGGTCAGAATCCCATTTATCACATGTGTGTACTTCCAGAGGGAGAAGGGAGAAGCAGCCAGAGCCCAGACCTTAGTGAAGTGGTGTCATTACTGTCTTGTTTTTTTTTTTTATTTTACTAACCTAGATTGCTGTTTAACTTGGATAGTCAGATATTAAAAGATCACAAATGGTATATTTAGGCTAGAATATGACCTAGCAAAGGAGAAGGCTGTGAGGAGAGGGGAAAGATGAGGAGCCCATATTCTGAACCAGACTGCAGCTTAGGCACTTTCTGAATGAGTCTAGAAAAAGCCATTTAAGCCTTTTACTTTCAAAAGGCAACTTGAGGTGATGAACTAAGCTTTCGGTGCATTCTACTTAGTGCTGCACGACATAACAGATGTACATAATTGTGTCACAAAACCTCTCACTTCCTGTCCACTATCCTGAGACTCACTGAAAGCTTGTGTTCTTCTGCTGGTCTTTAAAGGATCTGCCTTCACCTTTAATAAATTCCTGGTTACTGAGTTTAACTATGGACTAGGTCACCAGATTAATCCTACCAAGACCAGCATAGCTCTGCCAGATCCGAAGCAGCAACAACTTGCTGCTTGTTTCCTAACATCACTTCATGCGCTAACTATTCATAACAGGGACCCAGAAGCCTCATGAGAAGAGCTTTTCATGTTTATGCAGCCCAAGGTCCTTGATTTGTAAAAACAGCAGCTAATGTCAAGGGGAAAGTGCTTTGTCTACAGTCATAGACTGTCTATCTTAACAGCATCATTTGAAGGAGAATATACACTATTCAATATATTTAAAGGTATAACCTTTAGTAAATCTAAAATGGTATCTCCTACAAAATGCATTAAGCAAATCTTTCACTTGAAATTTGTTTGTTGTTCCAGTTTGAGATTACACAACCCTTCTATGTCATGTTAAATGTATATTTAATTTTTTTTTCTAATCTGTAGTCCAGGGTGATTTTAGCCATGCCATCCTCCTGCCTCAGCCTCCTGATAACTGGGATTACAAGTAAGTGTCACAGTGCCTGGCTCTAAAATGTATTTGCCTAATAATACTTCATCTTCTCTCCTCAGGTGTCAAGATAGTATTTATAATTTAAATGCCACCAATTTGCAAGTTGATTGACCTTGGAATTTTACAAAAGGCAATAATGATAGCAACTTCAATAAAATGATGATGAATTTATTTGCCAAATACTTTCTGATTCTGAATATTCCCTAATTTTTAAGAAACCACTAGGAGATAAGGACTAGCTGTCTTTCACAAATGAGTAGTGAGAGGCTCTGGGAAGATTTCATCAAAGTCACATCACCAGTCAATACCTACAATTGAACTATTTTCTAAGTTTATGTTCTCCACAATTAGAGTGCTTCACAACAACCATTCTTATCATAGCATCTTTAATAGTTCATTATTCCAAATTATTCAATTAACACATCTAGTAATTTAATGTGATAAGTTTAATAAAACTAGTTAACCCTTTCCATTATAGAGATGCTTAAGGCCCAAACACTGTCTCTATAACCTTGAAATCACTTCTGATCAGTCAGGCAACAGTGGGACGCTGGGGAGAGCTCTCTGTGAATCAAATAATATCTGATCTATGAGAAACTTCTGCTACCCTAAACAGTAAACTAGTCTGTCGGAATTTTTGGGACAGTAAATTATCACAAGTATGTTACCTCTGAGTGGAATAAAAAAATATATATCTAAGAAACTGGGTCCTCAAATGCATCAGCGAAGTTTTAACCACACAAGTGCAAAGAACCACCACAACAAACATCATCATAAGCATCATAATATTCTTTCCTCAAGTCTCAGGCATCTTCTTTTCCTCATCTCTAACATACATCAGTTAAAGTGTAAAAAAAAAAAATGTACAGTTTGAATGCAGACTCTGACTCCTAATTCTGTATGAGTAAAAAACAATTTTTTCTCATAAGAAAGATAGAACCAGTCTGAAACCAGGCTTGTCTAATGGGGAAAAAAAAAAAATCTCATTTCATTTTTTTTTTCCTCTTCTTTTTCTGTCCCCTGGCTGGTTCCATTGAGCTCTTTCCTATCTTCAATTTCTCATACTTCTAGTTCTTTCATCGGAAGCTATTTTCTATCCTGAGGTAACCAACAAGTCATTCGGTTTGTCTTCTTGAATCTATCAAAGGCTGGATAGATGCAGACCTCATGAAAATGATGTTACAAAATCTTTCTGAGTGATATGTCTGCTTGGTGAAGAAGCAGAAAGGCTGGTCAATTACTAGATTGGGATCAATTGCTTAGAAAAGTAAGCCCAAGGGACACCCAGAAACCAAGAGCATCAAGTAGCTTAAATAAGCTGCAGCTGACTTCATTGTTGACAAAGGATGTATTTAAAGTGGGCATTTTCTACAACAATCTAAAGTCCAAACAGACTTGCTAATTAAAGCGTGTGTTAGCTTTTGTGAGTGTCAGTTACAAGAATAGATCACTTTTACAAATTCTGCACGAGTTGTTGCAAATTACATTCAAGTTAAAAAGAGAAGCAGAGTGCTTTATTTAAAGGAAAACAGCAGTGATCAAAACTAGTGTGTTTAAAATTTTAAATGTATGACAATAAAGGACATGTTGCCATTAACTTCCCTCGGAACACACTCAGCCCATTTGTCTTCTGCCCCTTTCTGAAGCTATTCTCCAAGTGTGCTTTTTGTCTTTAGTTGCAACATAGTGACTTTCTCAACGTCCTGGCCTGATTAAAAACGTCCACCCCTTGAGGTCCATTTGACTTTAGAGAAGAGACAGAAGTTGCCCCTTGCTAAATCTGGCCAACAACATGTATGAGGACATACAGTTATATTTCTCCAACTCTGCCTCTCCATTGGATGGTGCTCAGCAACAACATTCCTCTATTTTTTTGTCTTTCTTAAAGATAACTGAGAAAAAGGACTGTCATAATCACTTCAAAAAGTGTCCAGAATGATGGAATAATACCTTCGAAGCAAGGAGGCATATTCTGAGAGGGACTGATGGCAGTGTGTCCTTTACTGTAATTATTTTTTAAAGAATTTGAACATTCATCATATTTTTCCATCATATCTTTCTAGAAAACAAAGTATTAATCTTGCACTACAAATAATTCCAACTAAATTATGTTTAGGTGCTTGTATATTTTTAGATGAGCATCTGCCCTGAACCCTGCGTCTTTGTGTGGAATATGGTATCTCCAATATGCAGCCTCCCTCCAAGTCCCTCTGTCCTCACTCTGTGCCCAAGCAAAATATAATTCCAGTGCTTTGTCCTATCTCTAGTTAGATGGTGTCATTTTTTCTCTGTTGTTATGGCATATAATTCACATGACTAAAATTTAACACTTTTCCAGTCCAAACCCTATATATCCTGAAATACAAACTTTTAAAAACATGTTTATCAAAAATCACTCCAGCATTTTCTCCTGTAGAGTTTTAGCTTTCCTAACCAGTGTTGGGTAGCTGGTTTTCTGGGGTGCTATGTGAAGAATGAGGTATTCTGAGATAAAGCACATGATATTACATAGGGGGAGTGTTTGAGAAATAATTTTATTGTGAAAAACAAATAAAAACATTTGATTTGTTTTATTCTTTTTTTTTTTTTTTTTTTTT